>JBAMBS010002408.1:0-24882 GCA_037044455.1 Zygothrica quintamaculata | reverse complement strand
TATTTTACGCTGCCGTGAAGTTGATGTGCCACTAGTTCGCAGTGTTCTTGAAAAATGTGTTGAACAATATAAAGCTTCAATGAAACAGGACGTTGAACTGTTCATCACCGAAAAAGATTTTCTAGCAGCAGACACCTGTGGAGGTGTAGAACTCTTGGCTCTGAATGGACGCATTAAGGTATATATATTTATAAACATTATTTTAATTTATCATATCTATAAAGCTTATTGTGTATGTTTAGGTGCCGAATACTCTGGAGTCCAGATTAGAATTGATTTCCCAACAGCTTGTGCCAGAGATACGTAACGCCCTGTTTGGTCGCAACGTAAATCGCAAATTCACCGATTAAATTTTTTCTATAAGTGCAAATATAACACAAAATACAAAAACGAACAGAAGAAAAGTTCAAGCTTAGAACAACAATAGTAACAACAACAAAAACAACTAAATAATGGATGAAAATTCATAATATTGAACTCATTTAACAAAAATTTTGTCTATTCATTATTATTATTATTATTATTGCCGTTGTCTTTTTATAGTTTGATCAGATATGTAGGATACAATTCAGTGTTATAAGTACTTACATGTTTGCCACTATAAACAATATATATATACATATATATATTTAGAGAATATTTCAACAGTTAAACCAAGTTCGAAGTGCATTCAAATCCGTAAAAAGAGTTTGTTAAAGTTTGTTTTTATGAACTAACCGGCGTAAACAATATATAAGCAAATATCATAATAACATTCCTCAACTTTTTGCGATCCGTTGTCCATTTTTTTTTCTATTTGTTCAGTCCAAGCGAATGCGTCCTTATTATTATTTCTTTTTTTTATTGATAATATTATTTTTGTTCTTTCACTGTATATTTTGTTGTTCATTTTGATTTAATTATTACTGTTTACACATATTTGTTATCCCCTGTTCTATTAGACATGTTATGCAGAAGAAAAAAAAAAACAATATATAAATGTGCAATGTGCAGTCCAGCGGCATAAGTTCCAAGTCTTCTTCATGTGCCACTTGAAAGTTGCACAGGCGCACACTCAGCATTATTGCCTGTAATCCACCGAAATAAAACTATATATGTATACAATTTATAACCCATTTCGCTGGATTACAGGCAATGTACGCCTGCGCAGTTTCAATTGGCACATTATATAAATTAATTTAATCTACTTAAATAACGATGTCTGTTGTTGATCGATATATATATACACAGTTACAGCTAATGCACGCGATCTGTTATTGAAGTATTGCCAAGTGGCCAAGTAGCTAAATTTGTTAATAATATAAATGATAATAATAAAGAAAAAAAAAAGCCCTAATGACTTACCTGCTTCCAATTCCAAATCATATAAAACAAATATAAATATATATAATAAATATTAAAACGGAAATTAGTAATCACAATTTATATACTTGCCGCTGGAAGCTGTACATAGTTCATTATATAAAACGCACGTTCATATCTGGCTTTAATCAAACATATAATATTGTACTTTAATGTTTGCGTGTTCATTATTAAACAAAAATATAAAATAAAATAACTAAAAAAAATATAGCATACAACAGATACAATAAATGGAATCAATAGCATATGCATTATTATATATATATATATATATAACATCAAGTAAAATGAATACAAGTGCAACAAAATTACTTTTAAACTTAAACAAAATTTATGTTGAATAAAAACAGTATTTCCAAAAACAACAACAATTTAAGTTTTATTTTAAATTAATGTTTATAATTTTATAAATTATAAAACCAACTGTTTAGTTCATAGCTTTATATAGGTTCCTGTCCTTCATTTGATTCATGGTATCGCAAGGGATAACCAAAAATGATGTAGACCTAATAATAGATGGACAGATGTATAAAAAACTTGATTAGCTTCCAATATATAGATAACTACGTAGTAAATTTTATTATTTTAGCTTTTATGAGATTCATCGCCACAGACGCATGTGTTAAATTGCCTGTGGTATAAAATATATATATAGCTAACAGCAGATAAAATATGAAATTAAATATATATATATATATATATATATATATACACTTATGATATCAACAACTTTGTTGGCTGTTTAAATGAGTTAAAATTAATTTGAATCAACAAGTCAATTGCGTTGCCAACTGTTTACCATTTCGATGCCAAGAAATGTCTCAGAATGTTTTGAGAATCTTTTTTCGTTGTGTAGTGTACGCGTCATTTTCTCTACAAGATCAATTGGTTTCCTTGGTGTTCTTCTTTTATTCTTAGTCCTTTATATGTATAAATATATTATAATAATATATTCGTGTGTGAAAGGCGGAAGCCTTGTGGCGTTATCTTGGTAAAATGAGAATAGTTTGCCATATTCTATGAATTTATGTATATTTTAAAGAAAAACTAAATGCTTTTTGTTTTATGTATTATATTTTATTTTATTTGTATATATATAGATTTATTTATGTATAATTTACTCCATGCCATTGCCTCCTCAATAATTTTATTTCCCCCCATTTCAGTTATGAGTTATGAAGGAATTTATCCAACTTTTGTTTAAATATGTTGTTTTTCATCTAGTTTAAAGATGTATTGCGCCAGTAATCTGGACTTATCATGTCATTTTTCAAATATGTGTAAGTTTCGTGTCGTTGTCAAGAAGAACTTTAAAAACCGTTTTGTTTTTTTTTTCTTGCCTAAAAATTACTGATCAGGTTAAAATTGAAAATCATTTCTTACTGATTGTACATTGGATTGGTACTATTTTCAGAT
Organism: Zygothrica quintamaculata; assembly: GCA_037044455.1. Taxonomy (NCBI): domain Eukaryota; kingdom Metazoa; phylum Arthropoda; class Insecta; order Diptera; family Drosophilidae; genus Zygothrica; species Zygothrica quintamaculata. The sequence continues at coordinate 22,104 of JBAMBS010002408.1, read as the reverse complement.
GCAACTGACAAATAACAAGTATTTAATTATGTGTAATGAGCATTATTTCCTCAACATAAAACACTGTTAATTTATGCAATACTTAATTGATTTTGTTGTTTTTTTTTACTTATTATTTTTTTGTTGTGAAACTCACTTAAATCTTGTTCAAAATAAAAATGGAAAAAAAAATAATCAACATTTTTAGTTGGGACATTTTGAATAATGAATATATCAGAGTTGATGAATAATATTGAACTGTGTACAGCAAATTTCGAATTTAATGGCTTGGCGGCTCTCCCTCTCTTTTTTTCTCTCTCTACATTGCAGAGTGCATGGGTCTTGTTGACATCTAGAAAATTTCCAAATGGGAGTAGTGTATAGTTCGGTTGGCGGTAGCTATAATGCGTTTTTCATAATAGAGGATGATTGGTGGTAGTTGTTTTTAGGCGTCTCATTTTATCAGCACTATATAATATTTTAATAATTTTTCACCGTAACCGGCGAAAAACATTTAGTCGCCCAATTTTTGTTCATCCTCCGATTCAGATTCTGTTAAATAAAAGATAAAAAAAAAACATAAGTTAGAATATAGGTATATAAAACAGATATAATTTAATTTTTTTATTTTGTCCAAACGATTATTGGCCAAATGTAACTATGATTATTAAGTTATATGGACACCCAATCATTCTTTTGCTCTGGCATACTCTATAGAAGTCTAATATATATAGTTATATACATATAAACTTTTATAATAGAAAGTATGCACATATAATATCAGAATGCTTATGTCCGATCAATTATTGGCCAAATTTAACTATATTTAGTTATATGGACACCCAATTGGTCAAATGCTTTGGCACATTTTAGTAACAATTTTAATATGGTTTTACTTAAATAGTTTTTAAATTCAAATATGCCACTTAATAGATTTTAATTATTATAGAAATTTGTCCAGGTTTTCATTGGCCTGCAGAATTTATTAAAAAAAAATAACGAGGCAAGCAAAAAACCCATTTGCTTTTGCAATTTTGTACAATGAAAGTGCTAAGTGTGCAATTTGCACTAGTCAAGACCATTCTCTAAAATTGCCAAGGTTAAGTATAACCCCCCCCCCCCCCAATCTACTTATTCTAATTTCACTTTATAAAAATTTACTTAATTAAAAAAAAAAAAAAAGAAAATAAATGTATGTACTAACCCTCTTCGGCCGATTGCAGCCATTCGACAAACTTTCGCATTTGTTCAAGGAAATGCATTTTGCCTTTATTGGAGTGACCATCCTTATACCAGCGCAAGATGGTCTCCTCTGACAAAATTTCGGTCTTGTACAAAAGCAAAACAATTTTTTGGAACGCTTTCATAAAATTCATATTCTCATAGCAAAATTCTTGCAATTTTAATATCAATGCCAATTCAGAGCGATCAGTTGATGCAAATGACTGTAATAAAGTACAGTATGGCTTCAAATGACGCACTGCTTGATCGGTGACAAGCTCCTCCTTTTTATTCCATTCTCCCAATGACATGATTGTAGACCAAATCTAATTTAATACAAATATAAATATATATTAATAAAGTAAGCAGTAAATAAGGTTATTTTTGTTAACTTACAATAACAATAATCTCATGTTCAGGAATGTTGGTACGTTGTGCAAACTCTTTGATATCTGCAGTTATTTCATTATGTGCCTTCTCGTCGTTAATATCATCGATGAGAGTCTGCTGCAATTCACGTTTGGCCTCTTGGCTGGCCTGTGCTTTATGCAATTTTATGATTTCATTGAGTTCTTTGTCAAGAAAAACTTGTTTAAAATATTCATCAGTACGTTTGTTTGGTGGGAAAAAGTCCATAAGTCTACAATTAATAATAATAATAATAATATTGAAAAACCTAATTAGTCTCAATTGCATATATCTGTAGTTAAGGTTGATGTTTGAAAGAAAATGTGCACCCAAATAAAGCTAAAGTTTATTTGCGAAATTCATCAAATTTCATATAATTAATTTATCTAGGAAAATCTATTAAAGATGCACAACTTATAATTGTTGCAACTTCCTGAAAACTTCCAAATATATGTAGAAATATTTAGTTACTTACTTGCTTTCAATTCCACCCTTTTTAAGCGCCTGGATTAGATATGCAATGCCCTTCTCTTGCTTGAACGTCAAAAACAACTCCAATAAAAATTCCAGTGCAATGCCATCTTTAATCAGATGCTCATTGTTAAGTACCAGCAATACATTTGGCGGTACAGAACCATTAACTGTAATATAAATATATATATATATATATATATATAAATTTATTTATTAGTATCAAGAAAAAAAGGAAAATAATATATTACAAAAATATAAAGATAAGCTATCCTTGGGCTCGTGGCTTATGCAATTGGCTGTATTTAACATGCATAAGTCAGTATACCAAGAGTAAATTTTAATCTTAGCCATGTTTTATATAGAGTATTTGATTATATTTCAAAACTCAAAGTAATACACATGACGATAAGGTAAAATATCTAATAAATAAATATTTAAATTTAGTTAATTTACTTACCTAACCAGAGCGCAGTCATGCGCGCAAGTTTAGTGCGTTCACTTGGCGTAAAGCCCTTTACGAATAGTAAAACTTTACCCATCTCCTCCTCGAACATTTTCTCAAGGTACTTGTATCGGCGCATGAGTTTAACAAATACCTAGAAAATAGAACAATAAATATATATAAATATATATACTATACTTCTAAACTTCTTAAAATGCATTTAGAGAGAAATTAAATTTAAATTTTGTGTCGCAACATTAGAAATCTTCAAAACTTGAGAATTATCAAAAAATAAAGACAAGTAAAATGTTGCGTTTCATTTTGCATATTTTGACACCGATTCAATTACAAAGAAAATCAGTAACCGGTTCTAATAATATGCAGCTGAGACTTACAACTTTATATATATATATATATATACACATATATATATGACTGACTGGGTTTGTCGCGACATTAGAAATCTTTAAATTGTTGGAATTAATTTTTTTGTACAAAATAAAGACAAGTAAAATGAGGCGATTCATTTGGCATATATTGACACCGATTATCTGCTAGGGCCAATAACCGGTTCTAATTATATGCAATATTATTTATAACATATATATAATATTTTACAAACCTGTTCATGGTTGCGCATTGATTCCATATCCTCGGGTGCATCGAAGATGCAGAAACTTGTGCGCGGTTTTTCGCCATCCTGAGATATAGAACCGCCAGGCACTAATAGTCCACCCGCAATCAATATATCAAACAGCACTTCACCGTAACGACGATAATCGAGCTTGTTGCCAGCGCTGTCTAAAAATTTAGAGATTTGATCCAGGTCACCTTCAGTTTTTTCGAGACCAGCAATGACCGCATCACGGAATCCCGTTGGGTCATATTTTTCTCTTTCATCTAACAATAAGAGAGCTCATTAAATATATTCAATTTAACAAAAAAAATTTCTCTTTTGAACTCACCTCTTTTTCTGGTCTTGATGCGTTGACCCGATAGCACTGGTCTTTCAGTTTTTTGACTCATACAATAAATTGCTAAAGATATATAGTAGAGGAGAAACAATTTTTCAATAAATTTATTGTTTATACTTTGTTAAATGTGCATATGCTCTATGTATGAAGTAAAATACAATGTTATAATATTCTATCTAAAAATTTTAAAAACACGTTGAATCAAATTGAGTGTCAATGCTATCTAACCTAAAAAAATTGCTTGGCCGCTTGATCGGTATATGTGTATGGGTACTTTAGTCACATATACAAACACACAATCTTTTACAGTTTGATAATGTAGAAGAGCGAATAAATGTAAACCGCGAGAACTTGTCTACAAAAGAAACGGTCAGAGAAACTTGAGAATAAAGTGAAATTTTGAAAAATACATAAATCGCGTTGAAGCGCTTGAAAACGAGGTCAATGTACATGTATATAAATATATATATGTACTTGAAAAAGACAAATTCTTTGTGTCTGGCAATTAAAAAAGAAAATTTTATATATAAGACTTTTAACTTACACTTTCACTTTATCGCTTCAAGTTTTCTTTTTTGGCTAAGTTCAAACTTCCGCGTGCAATGCTAAAAATGTGCTAAATTTTAGGGTATATGAGCGTGTCTGTAGAGGTTATATATATATGTCTACGTATGTGTTAATATATACATAAATTTTTATAATGCTTAATATGCTAACCTTGCAGGTACTTTCCAATAAAATAAAGAAAAACAAAAAAAAAACTTTTTTTCTTAAATAAGCTTTCGACTTTCTTATAATTTTGTTATAAAATTGACACGCACGCACACTCACACACACACAAAACACTCAACAGTTGAGAGGTAATAAAAGAGACGGAAAAGTGCAGTTTTCTGTTGAACGTTTTTTCTGGTTTCAATATTAACTTAAACAATTTTGTATGTCGTCAATATAATGTGTGTCAAAATCAATTCTATTTTTATTAAATAATATCACAATTCGCATGCTATGTACATACATATGTTTTCTTTGCTGCTAAATTGCTGTGACGTCCGAACGCCTTTTAATATGCGGACACCACTTTGTTAAACGAAATTCAGAAAGCAAATGACAAACGAATACGCCGAATACCGACGATAACGACTACACGACGACATGTGGTCGGCGCCATTTTGTAGCAATACCATTACCATTCAAACGGCACACACATGTCTGTTTGTCCATGTGCTTTGTCTGTGAGCACACATTAAATTCGAGGTTCTATTTGGCTGGGATAAGTAAATGCAATGAAGCAATAATTTTCTGAGCAATGTTGAAAGTACTGTTGTAAATGTCGAGATTATAGAACATATACCTTTATATCGTATGATTTCTGGCTTCTCACAAATGTGATTAAAAATCAGCTTTCGTGGCTTTAATTAAATTATGTTGGTACAGTCACACTCGCGCGTTTTTCAAGTGATTAAAAAAAGCAATTGATTATTTTATTGATTATGATTCACCATTTCGAATGTATATATACTCGAATCACACAATCATTTACTTATACACACACACACACTCATAAGATATGTATTTATAACCTTTCTTTAAAATTATATATACAGGCTAAATTCTTGTATGTATGTATCAACCCACTTATCCGCAAATATATAACACTACATTAAACAGTACCATTATTTATTTGCAAATTTGCATATAATTAATTAATTAATAATGAGTATAACTGCACTTTATTGTTTTCTATAATATTTATAGGTAAATGTACTATGTACTTACGATTAAAACAAAAAAAGCTGTTTTGCTGAAAAGTTAAGCTGTCCGTATGCGTTCGTGTAAAAACCACTAATGCAGTGCCGTGATGACAGTACCTCCATCGAAGGTGATTGTACATCGATGTCTTACTTGTACTTTATACTATCGATAACTATAAAAACCATCGCGTATGCAAATTTAACAGCTGTTTTGAAATAAGTAGTATTTTATAGGGGTAGTAAATTAGTTAAATATAATTATTTGTTAAAGGTAGTAATGGATATAGATACTAAGTGTTTTAAATACACGCAATTACGCGAAATAATTTTAAGATTAAATCTTCTTGAACCGTTTTATGATGGAGTGAACAAGTTGGAGAATCAGGAAGATAGTCAAAGGGTACAGTTTTTAACTATTTCTTATCAACATGCACTTATGCATATGTAAACAAAATTTTTCTACTGTAACACAGCTCTGTGAAGATTTATTAAAAGCGCTTAGAAGAGACCTAAGCTTGGAGGAGATATCATCATTATATTCAGCTTCAACTATATTGTCTATATTGGCTGATCGTAAAATTCTGAACCAACGGCTTGAACTGCTGAATGAGTGTTTTAATTACACTGATACACTGAAGCCAACTATGATTGACTATTTCACCAGAGATATACTCGATACTTTAAAAAGTGCTGTAGGCCTTGTTGCCAATCATACCGATTATGATTATATGCTTTGTTTGCTAACTGTTATACCACATATTATTACTGCAAGTGACACAGGGAAAATGATATCTCTTGGATTACTTCGGGCTTTTGTAGCAGAATTGACAAGCCCGGATCCTAACACTCCCATTGCCATGCATATTTACAGAAACGTAAGTTGTCTTGATTTGAAAAACTTTACTTTTTAACTTTTTATAAAAGATTTCAGAAATTTGGCTTATGATTAAATTAGTTAACTTTGAGAAAATTATTGATGAATGGTCAGTAACAAGAGTATATATACTTTTAAAAAGTTTTGCTTTAATTGTGGTAACCGCTATACTTAACAACAATAATATGGGACTACAACAAGCGGGTTATCGGGGCTTTGAGATGCCGGAAGTGGACATTGAAAATGAAATTACAGAATGGTTCAAAAATCTTAAGGAAAAGTTAGAAGAAAAGTACTCAAAAACCCAAAGTAAATCTGGCTTAATGGTAAGGACCATATCTTTTTCAAATTTATTTCAAATGTATTTTTAACTATTTTTGTATAGTTGACGCGTTTTATTGACTATAACATACTAAGTTTTTTCCCAGAAGTGGGAAATGAAGGAACTTCGGAAACTGGAATTGAAGCTGCTGCATAGTAAGTATATAAACATATATTTTAAGACTAAAGTGTATTTATTAATATCATATAAAAATCTGATATAATATAAATTATGTCATACATGTTTGTGTTCCAATTTATTTGAGTTTTTTACCGCTTTTACGCAAAGGAATATCTACAGAGATCACTGCGTTGTTGTAATATTTGGTAGATATTTGATTTATAAAATACAATGCCACTAAAGAGAACAATATGCTGAAAAGAAATAAATCATTATAACAAATTTAAAATTTTGATATTTTTAGAAGTAAAAGTAAATATACCTGGCCGTTGCACAGACGCGATGAACAACGCCGGCTGCAGTTGCTGTTAGTGATAAGCACAAAAGTATTTCGGGTATAAGCTTAGCTTGAAAATCATTGCCAAATATATACATTTCCGCATTAGATACACAAGTAAGACTAAATATAAATAGCCAGGAAAACAAGTAGCCCCCAAATAGAATGTTCACCTGAGATTCATTAATCCACTGTGAAAAAAAACGGAGTGTTCCATATACAAGCAAACTCAGTATGCCCGATATTATTGAAGAGATCAGTGTGCTCTTTGAACTAATTGAGGCGGCTGCAATATAGAATTGTATAAACTTATTCTGTCTGCAAATTTTTTGTATCAAATTGAAAACCTTACACATCTTTAAGCCACGAATTTTATCGTATTACGCGATTTGTGGGTGGATAGCTATCGATATTTTATCAAATCTATTTTTAGTATCGAACCTTTAAAAATTATCGATATGTAAAAAGCAAAACAACACTAAAGCCATCAAATATTACGTTTATTTTTATTTAGTTATTATTAATAAAAATATGACTACGTTACTTAAAGCTGTTAACAGAACTGTACAGGGCTCCATTTTGCAAATGCGTAGCATTACAAGAAACGCACCTTTGCTAGTTAAAGAAAGTATGTAATATTTTTAGTAAACATTGTGTTTCATAACCTATTGGTTTCTGCTTACAAAAATTTATTACTAATTTATTACTAGTAAATGGAAAGTTGGAAAACAATGCTATGGTGTATGAAGGAATTGACGTGGTGTCATCACGTTCCGATAAAATGCTACAAGCGGCGTGTAGCACCAGCTTTTGCCCAGAATGCACTTTGGGTCTGGATATAAAACATACAGATGTGCTGATTCTTTCGCAGTACGTCCGATCTGATGGGTGTATGTTGCCTAGGCGTATAACCGGACTATGCCATCGTCAGCAAAAGAAAATAGGAACATTAGTTACTATGGCTCAAAAGGCTGGTCTTATGCCGAACCTAGCACCAGCATGGAGCAAAAAGGATCCACAAAAGCGGTTTCAATGGCGTAAATATAACAAATATTTTCTAGAGTCAACAATAAAATATTAAGTGTAAAATAAAATATTAAGTGTTCATTCTAAATAAAATATTGTTAACCGTTTTCTAATTAAGTGTATTTTATTACATTCTGTTAACAATTAAATACAAGCCCATAAAATTATACAATTATTATCGATAACTATTACCATTTTCAATTATAAAATAACATCTTTTTTATCGCTTAACCGATTAGGTCACACTTCTACAGCCTTGCTTTCAAAAATATTTTTAATTTCTTGCGCTTATTAATAAGTATGAGTAATTTGAGTAACATTTATACGGTGCACGTAGAAGTTCGTTTAAGACGCACTGAACAGTAAGTATAAGTCTAATCTGGGAATAAGGTTATTTTTATTTAATTCTATATTTCAGGCAATTGTCGGCTCTTCAAGGAATTGTAGAGCCGAAATTGACTGCTTATTTAGGAACTTTTAGTTTGCTACGTTTAAATGATGCATTTGTTCCGGACCCGCCCATAGAATCGGTGGAAAGTGTTCTTCTAGAAAAAATAAACGGTGACGAATTCATAAAGTCAGAACAAGCCAAATACAAGTTCGTGTACCACTTCTACATGACACAACGGCCGGAAATGCGATCTGTTGATGGGCTATTCCATACAGGTGGCGATGGCGATGGCGATGATATAGAAAGTGTTGTAGCAGCCAATCACGTTCTGTTACCTGCCGAGGAGTTTGTTGGTCTTTGGGAAAACTTAATATACGAAAAAGGAGTCAAGGAATATGTATGCTCTAAGTAGTTAGGTTATTCACAATAGTCAGTGACTTATCTGATATCAGGAATAACCCTTGCAAATATAAATTCCATATTAACTTATCTTCATTTTTAGTTGCTGAATTTCGCATTCTCTGCATTGAGCTTTTCGAAACATACTGTGGATCAGAACGTGATTGCTTGTAATCGTCTTTTGTTACTCCATGGACCACCGGGTACTGGAAAGACTAGCTTGTGTAAAGCACTTGCTCAAAAGCTGGCCATAAGAACAAAAGGAATGTTTGCATATACACATCTTGTGGAGATAAATAGCCACAGTCTCTTCTCAAAGTGGTTTTCGGAAAGTGGAAAATTGGTTGCGCGTTTATTTGGCAAGATCAAGGAGCTCGTGGTAGACAAAAATAATCTAGTTTGCGTATTAATTGATGAAGTGGAATCTTTGGCATATGCACGTAGTGCAATGAATAGCAATGAACCTCGTGATGCTATGCGTGTGGTTAACTCGGTACTTACTCAATTGGATGACATTAAATGCTTTCCAAATGTACTCATTTTGGCAACTTCGAATTTGGCAAAAAGCATCGATCTGGCTTTTTTGGATAGAGCAGATATACGTCAGTATATAGGTTTGCCTCATACGTCAGCAATTGTATCTATTTACAAAACAATGTTAAATGAGTTGATGAAAAGAGAATTATTAATACAAGGGGAAATGCAGGATGTAGAACTAAACTCCATGTTGGCAATTCTAGGAGAACTCAGTGTGGGGGTTAGCGGTCGCACCTTACGCAAAATACCACTTCTGGCTCATGCCCATCATACGAGTCAAGACTTCTTTCAGCAGAATCAAAAGATTACACTTAAAGACTTCTTAAACTCTGTTTACATTGTGTTGGAAAAACAAAAGGATTTAATCAACAAAAACACAATTCGGAATGGAAAGTCACATGAATTTTAATTTTATTAATAAACAAAATGTAATAAAACTTATTATTTTGTTATTCTTATTTTTTTATACCAACACACAGTGCCATAACACTGGCTGGAAACTGGAAACCGTTAACTAGTTAGAAACTTATTTTGCTATGACATAGTTTAAAAAATTTTACAAAAAAAAACATCTTGTTTAACAGCCATTATTACTTATATTTTGTAAAATATTATATAAAAAATTGTTGATTTACATTAAAAAATTCCTTTTATATGTGTTGATTGGATTTAAATACATCATAAGTACGTTGAAGTTAGATGTACCACCAATCAAATATTAGATTTGGATTAAAAGTATAGCTTCGAGCGCATTTAGCCTGCTTACGTTGCCTAAGCAATAACGATTTATTTAAAATTCTTGAAAAATTATTATTGTGACGATTTAATTTAAGAGTAAACTCAGATTTGCTATATACTAACATATTTGTTTCATATTGCCGACGAAGGGCCGTTTGGCAGTTGGATGACTGATTTAGTTTTGATAAAGGCTGCATCTTTTTTGCTAAAGATGGATCCTTAAAAGGCCAAGCAAAATCAACCATAATACGGCTTTGTACATTTTGAAGTTTATCGCAGTTACTTAGCTTTTTAAGAGAGACACATTGCTTGACCTTATGCTTGACAAGATTGTGGCTAAAATCACCACAACCCGATATTGATGTACCTAAAGAATCGGATACATCCCTACCTTTATAGTTAGATTGCAGTGGTATATTTTGTGTATCGTATTTTAAAGGTTTCATTTCATCCAATAACTTGGATAAATTATTCTTAATGCTCTCCATAATTTTATCAAATGCTTTTATCGCCGTCTCTAGTTCTGTTAAAATTTCATTTACTTTATTACTTGAGTTTAGTTCCTTTAAAAAATTCTTAAAATCGTGTTGCTTAACGTATTCGAGATCTGGTTTGGGATTTATATATGGATTTAGTAACATTAGCTCCCTGGCCATTTCGCTTTTAAAATCAGGTGTCGTTAATAATTTTGCCACCTCTTTCCGAACAAAATTACTTATAGTTGTCTGGAGATTTAGCCTATCTGCTATTATCTCTTGGAATTCCTGCCAGGTCTGCAATCTATTACCGATATCCCCCATCGTCTCTGACTTGCAAAATATTTTTTAAAGTTTAATATACGCTCAGTAGCTCCAAAATTAAAAATAAATTTATAATTTTAGATTGTGTTACCTCAATGTTCGAAAAATTCTGTTCAAAACAAAAATTTGATAAGAAACAAGCTTTAACAAAGCCTTCTTTAACAGACGTAATGAAGGTCACAGTAAAAAAGATATAAAAAGATAATTAGTTACAAGTTGGAATATTTATATTTATAGAATAACTGTCAGCCAAGAATTCTCAACTATATTCAATTATTGGTCCCTATTGTGGGTTATTGTGGTCGCTGATTTTTATATTTTCCGCTCGAAGGCTTGTTTATTGTTTGATGCAACGAGTATTATTATTTATTTGATTGTTCACGTTTGTATTGCATATATTCTATTTTTATTCATGCCGCAACCAATTTGTAAAGTATTTTATTGGTAGCCTGTGTCCTCCGTCTGGAGTAGCCAATGGGCCAATGCAGTGGAATCCTTTGGATAAATTGCAAAATAAATGTGCCGTTCAGGCCAATGAAAAAAAAAACATAATACTCGTAGAATTGAACAACTATTGATAGCTAACGTTTATTTATGAATATGTATGTGGGTGTATTGAACATATAGGTACTGAGTGTGTGTGTATATATATATGTGTATGTGTTGGTTTTGTTCCAATATGAAGCCTGTAAGCAAGCATTCCATTTCAACTGCAAATTCGCATTGTTATTCACAGAGCAATTGTTGATGCTGCCGAAGCATTTAAAGTGTGTGTATTGTGTGCATATGTGTGTGGGTGTGTATGCTTATTGTATATGTGTATTTGTGCTAGAATGCAAGGCTAGAAGCTATTTCGTAATGCAATTGTTTCATATTTATTGTTGAGATTACGAACGGCGACCCAAGTATTGCAATAAACTTCAATTTAGTTTCAGTTCAAATGTATCTTAAACTAGGTCAATTTTTAAAATTTTTAAAGAGATCAATTTATTTTATTTATGCAAAATTACTATAAGTAAAATTAACAACTAAAAAATAATAAAAATATTTAAAAAAACAATAATCAAAACATTTGAAACATGGGCGCAATAATGAATAATTATTTTGGATTATATAAAGGTTTTACTTTATTATCTGTTTAATAGGCTTTAAGCCAAATGTATATTTGGTTGTATAAAAGTTTATAGTTTGGCCTAACTCAACGTTGTCTATACAATTTTCATTCAATTTAAATTCCTGTGGCAATGCCCCGTTCGTGAATTTTCTGTATTTTGTGGCTTTTCGAATTTACTTCCAAACAGTTGGAAATTCGTTAAATTTTTTCTTAATAAAATAAACCAAACAACGTTGGCTTTGTTCAATAAAAACATTGTTCAAAGTTTTTGATAAATTTTATAACAACAAAATTATATTTTTAGGCTAAAAATGTAGCCAAATAATTAAAATTTTAATTAATTTTGCGAGCATAAAAATTTAATCTTTCTTTAGATGTATCTTTCATTTTTAAATGTGTATCTTGATATGTATTTTATATTAGATTTAAATAAACTTAATAATAATATAAATAATGAAAATAATAACTTGGATAATAATATATTAGTTCACATGTTTTCGGCTGAACTTTTTAGAGGAATCCATGTTTTCATATTTAGAATATGTACTATTGTTATATACTATGTTTTTGATTTATATGTATATAACATATTTCAATATATATATTGTATATAGTCGAATGTTAAATTCAATAATGTGTGGCAAAGGAAGATACTATAAATGCGGCGCCAAAGGGACTCCGCAATGGATTACCCCACGGATTACCTCATCCCTAAGATTGTTTACTTCGCTGACCCTATAAAAATGTGCGATTTTTCTTCATTTGATGAAATGAAATACAATCTTTCAACGAGTGACGCCAAGAAAAAGTTGGTTGCAATTGCAATATTTTATTTCTCTTGGACACACACAAAAGGAAAAGTATTGGAAAATCAGAGCTAGTTACTTGTATATTGACATTTTTATATGTCAATATTTCGTTGGATTGCAAGTTGCAACAGTCCAAAGAAACTGAGTCTAGAATTCAGTGCACTAAACGGCACAGAATTGCTCTGTATACAGATTTTAAGCAAAAACTTTTTGTCAATCTTTATATGTTTATATAAATATATATACTTAAACTTTGTATTCGGAATTAATTTATTCCACGAATGCTTGTAGAATCCTATACATAAATATAATGAACAATACAAAAGTTTTTGGTGGAATTCTTTACAGTTTACTTCATTTAGAACCAAGAAATTTATTTTACTAAGATTGCATTTGACTTTCTTCTAACAATAAGTTGGTAAAGATAAAAAAGAATAACAGTCCAGACTGTTGAAATGTTGCTACTCTTACTATATTTGCCGAATCAAAGATTTCTTTGGAAATTTTATGGTCAACGTTATCGTATTCGGGTGCAGCTTATAATCCAACTGGCCTGAGCTTGCATGTCATCGCCATAAGCTGGCGAAGGCTTAAGAGTGAAAGCCAAGGCATAGCTGCACCTGACCATCTGCTAGTGCCATTTGTCGCTTGCAATTACTTTGATTAATAGCGGTTTGGCACTCAATGGTAATACGCCGATAACCACAGGCCACACAGAGTATAAGAAAGGGTAGGTTAGGGTAGAGTAGGGTAGGTATTTTGGTATGGTAGGTAGATAGTAGTAGGGGTGGGAGTAAAACTTTTTACAACTTCGCAAATGAAAACTGCAAACGCAAATGAAATTAGTCGAAACTATTTTGCTATACGCCATAGTGCAAATTTTCTGGCTTTGGACATGGGGGAGTACGCTGAAGTCAAGTTCGTGACGCGCGTATTTCTAATTAGATTAGGGCAGCCTACTAACCACGCCCAGTTGTCGAGTTGTCCGTTTGTGCGATGTGATTGCCATTTGGATGTGGGTAGCGTTGAGTTGTTCCATTCTTGTTGTTGCCGTTTTTACTAATTTTAATTGAAAAAATTCTTCAATTTTGCCATCTATCTAACTGGTGGGCTCAGCCCCAAGCTCTGGCAGACAAGCGTAGAAATGTAATTAGCCATGGTCTCTATCTATCTGTCTTTCTTTTTACCTCTCTCTTCTCTCTTTCTCTCTACTCTATATCTTATGCAGTGTGACAGTCGTACAGTCAATGTTATCAATGTTCAACAGATTTTTGTATGTTTCTGCTATATTTACTGTGTGTGTGTGTATTTGTGTGGGTGTTGTCAACTTTTCAATTTTACATTCATAAAAATGCAATTTGCCAGCCAATTTTACAATTAATTTTAAGTGCTATATAAGCTCAGTAGCCGTGCCTAAATGCCACTTTTTTTATATTAAGAGTGTGTGTATAAGTTGCTGCGACAACTTTAATTAAAAAATGTTGGCAGGACTCAAGCTTAATGAAGGACTGTGCAAATGAACCAATTTGCTTTATACGAAATCACCTTATCACTAATTTTTAGTGTAGCGCCAAAGCATTTGTAATGCATTTTTGCGCACATTTGTTGCCAACGAAATGCTCTTAATTAATCATTTTGTGGTAACTTGGCCCTTACTCTCTATTTATTATCAAACTCTTATAGCGTATTGTACTTCCAACTAGAGGTGAACACGTGTTGTGTGATATAAGTGTGATCACACATTAAAATCTATACCTTCACATTAAACCCTTTATTTTTTTTAAAATAGCACAAATTAATATCTCAGACTTATATACATATATTGTGATCTCTATGTAAATCTTTATATATGTCTTTTTGCATGCTAAGAATAGTTAATATCGCTTCGGGTCATGAGAAGTAGAATGAGCTTAAGTCATTTTTACTCATCTCCAACAGTAAAGAAAAGCAAAATCAGCGTTATTTCTTACTACTCATTATAGCCAATGGTCGCGGATTTTTCTTCTTTTTCCTTTTGCAATTCGTTTGCACTCTCGAGTTGGTTGCTTAATTTAATTAGAAACCGCAACTGTTGTGGATTTAGCGTAAATGATTGCCGTTGCATGATTTGACCATTTCCTTATACGTACATTTTGTCACTTGCACTTGCTACTTGCTACACAGTAGTAGAACATGACAAAAAGCTTACAGGTATACAGCGCCGCACACTCATTCATCTTACTGAACGTACACTCGTAGCTATTTATAAGGCAAGATATGTATATATATATATATATAAAGTAAAAACTGCCAGATGACTTGAAACAGCTGCAAAGGATTTATTTCTTTAAGCAGAAGTAAGAAAAATACTTAAAGTACAAAAAATGTTTAGCTTTTTAGACTGTTTCCAGTTAGTCATTGCATTTCAACCATTTTAACTTACAATCTTTGCTTCTACCACTGTTTCATCAAGTCGTTAATTGTATTCAATGCGGCACACCCATTTTATTAGCATGCATTGAGAGGATGTCCTATGTAGGAGTAATAGTTAACTGAAGCTTGTGGGCGTTACTAATTGTACTTAAGTCGAAATAAATTAGACACAGCAAATCGATGAAATCCACAATTAGTTAAGTGGCAGCAATTGTCACGGCCACAAATGTCGGCTATTAATCGAGGAAACAAGGATTCAACTAAATCAGTGAACTGTTTATTGGGTCAGCTCCATTCAGATAAAATATGCTGCGCCCTAGTTAACATCGATTATATTCCCATCTTTTCCTTTTCCTCTTTCGAGTTTTCTTTTTATTCTTGCAACTGATTCTTATATGCTGTGTGAGCAGTAGAAAATACTTGAAGCAGCATCAACATTGCATTGTTCTGTCAGTTATCTTCGTGTCTTGTATTTATTTTTGTCGTTTTGCCTTATAGTTGTCCTCTAGACAGCATTATATTTGACTTGCCTTGGCCCAAAGACTTGTGTCTGAAGTATTTTTTAACCATTGCCCCACCACAAACTCTTCCGAAGTAAAGGAAAATGGTAAAAGTGCCAAGCGCAACATTTGCCAATTCCAATAAGGAACTGACCATATTTGTTTGTTGCATAACTGACAATCATATGACTTCTATGTTGTTTGCTTTAAAAAAATAGAGTAAATGTCACTTGGATTGTCACCTTCTGCGGCACCTACTATATTTGTAATAGGGTAGTCACAAATTTGAAAAAACGTTGTGAATATAAGGAATCTTTGATTTTTGCAGCAGTCGTTTGCTTGACATAATAAATATCAATTGGAAAAGGAAAGTTTTAATTTTTTTAAGGAGCGAATTAAAATAGTAAGTAATATTTTCAAATTCAAAGAAACGAAAACAAATTGTTAAATATTACTGAAAATTTTAAATAATTTATGTTAATATTTAAAAGAGAAAGAAACAAGGAATGGATTCTTTAATTTTATGGAATTTTGTACTGGGCGGCGTTAACTGGTTAAGAAATTACTGCAGCAATCATCTAGATGGTTATAATGGCATTATAGAAAGAATATATCATTACGTATTTCCAACATTAGTGCCAGCTACAATAGAATTGGAGGAATGCAGCGAGACATTTGATTGGATGAGAACGTTTGTACAGAAAATTGTATTTCATCAATATAGCTTTGAGATGGCGGTATTAACCAATCAGAATATTGTGATGCTTTACCAGCAAACCACGGGTGAACCTATACGCTTGAATTCCTATAAGCAAATATTTATGAACTGTGCTGCTTTTCGACCCTGGACACACTCAGAACTGGCTGTGGGCTGCTGCAATGGTATATGCCTCTGGGAAGTCTCTAAGTCGGACACCAAAAAGAAGCTTCGCTGGTTTAATTGCAAATCAAATGATTCTGTAACTGATCTTCAATGGTTACAGAATGGTACCTACTTGGCTTGTTCCTTATTGAAAGCAAGTTGTATACAGATCTGGCAGACTGATGGGGAGCAATTGCTACAGACCTTGGATATGCCACGCATAGATAGCAACTTTTGGTTATTGCGCTACAAATCGGATATACAACTTTTCAATTTCCTGGAAACAGATATGTCTCCTGGCCAAAATATGCTGGTGTATTGGGAAAAGAAACTCACTAAGCACCAGCCTTTACAAACAGCTACTTGGACAGCTTGTGGCCATCATCTGATATTTGTGCCAAAGAGCAGCAGCATGGTATATGCTACCACTCCCAATGCAGAGGCAGATGTTTTTCTAAATCCAATACCAATGTGGACAACAGAGCGCGTTCTAGATCTGTGGTACGTTACCTGTTTTGATGAGCTGCGAGAATGTGGACAGCCACAAGCTATTGCCATAGATCCATTTAACCTTTATGTGGGAATAGTCTTCAAGGCTAAACCGTTTGTGCTGCTCTGTATGCTGTATGCACCCCGTGGTTGCAAATTGGAGCTGATTCCATGCAAATTTATTGAATGTGCACAAAGATTGGATAATCAACCAATTCCTAATGCCAATTGCATAGCATTTGGCGCCGATAATATCGATAAAGCGATTTCCAAACGGGTTCTAGTAATTGGCTGGTCAACTGGCTATATACAGATGCAACAATTAACCCCAAGCGATCCCAAAAAGTTACACCAGATACTAAAGTTAAAATCCAGAAAATTATAGAAACTTATGTTTGGCTTAAAACCACAAGCAAAAAAAAAAAAAATTTGGTTTGTTAGTTATTTTAATTTCTTGAAAGAAATCTTTCGATGATATTTTATATATTTGCTTGCTAAATTAATTAAATTCATTAAATTATGTTCATTATTAAGGGCAACAGCTTACATTAATTGTTAAAGAAAATTATATTTATTAACAATAAATGAAACTACTAAAAAGTAACATGTTTAATTGGACCAAAACCATATTCTAGCTAGCTATGTTTGAGCACAAAAACAAAGCAATTACCTATAAACCTTCATTTCTAGAAAACCCACAAAAACAAATATACATTCACACTCACACATATGCATATATTTGGAGAATGGTTATGAGGTTTTTGCTACGAGTATTATCAAAAACATTTCCACAGACTTATGACAGTAGGTGGCAAGGAATATCCTTGTTTTGGCTGCTGGCAACTTTTGAATGTGTGCCAAATGTTGTTGGCTTTGCTGTAATTGTTACACAAAACAGTGAAATGTGCATTGATAACGTTGCGCTGTCTGAGTTTGGCCCACATTTTTGGCTATATACACATACATGTGTATATTGTGTGTATGTATATTCCTTTATGCACATATGTGTCTTGGTGTATTGCTGCTCTTTGTAGTATCTAAACAACTATTGTCCAATGTATTGGTGGCAACCAGCGCTGTCTCTGGCATTGGGCCATATTTGTTGCAACACTTGCCAGTGTTGTCAGTTTGGCTATATTTATGCTAAAGTTGAGAAATATTTCCTTTAATAATTATCAATAATAAGTGACTTTAAATAGTAGCTATGTGCTTTGTTGCTTCAATTGAAGCTTAGCTGCGCTAAGCTGAAGTATGTGAAGTAGCGCCTGATTCTATATAATATATATAAGCTTTGGCTATATTATAATTTATCAACTTCAAGACAGAATTGTGTTGGCAACTCTTTAGGCTGTCCAAACTCTTAACTTATTTCTTATAGTTTGCTCAAAAAATTTTTGCTGTAAAAAAACTGTTGCATACATTTCAGGGCCTGCAAGCTAGTTGATTTACTCCGTTTCATGCATAATTACAATTGATTATACAATTTTGTTGCGTGCATAAAACTTTTATATATATACATAACCAAATACATATAAATATATATATATATAAAGGTTTGTAGAGATCTATAATTGCCGCAGTCTTTTTGCATAAGAAGGCAGCAGCAGCACCTGCAGAAAAACTGATTTAACAATTTAAACACGAACACGAACCCTATTTGCCAGTTTGCCAGTTTGCAGGCGAGCAACTTTTTCACGCGCAAAAAGAGCACAAGGAAAAGTTGCACATTCACAGTTTATTGGCAAACATACCCTATAAAGAAAAACCATCGAGCACAAAATTGATAAACAAGATGAGAAACTCTTTACAGGGTATCACTTGCCTGTTATACCCAATTTTAATAGCATTTTCCGGTGTTTTACTAATTTTGTTAATATTTGCAATATGTTTGTAAGCTCCATTGTTGAGCTGCAAGAAAAACTTTTGATTTGTGAAATTAACTGCGTGTTGTGCTTAAGCACGACTTGCACATCTACTACAAGGATACAAAAGGAAACGCAAACAGCGTTTTTTCTCATTTTATTTTTTTGTTTAACTTATCTTCTCTTGTTATTCAGTTTCAACATAAAGGACTTACATTTTAGTTATTGCTAACTATGACTATAATTTTATTTACATCTTGTGAAGGGTCACAAGTGGTCAGTAAATAGAACTTTCTATACCCAAGCTGTTAGAGGCAAATGCAATCAATGTACTTTATAAAGTTTTAAAAGTGAGTTGCAGGACAAGCGAAAACTATGTCACAGGATGCTCTGCTTTAACTAAATGGCAAGTAAGTTCAATATTTTTTCTACATTGACTTAATTAAAGCTGTAGTTCGTTCAATTAATTAAACTCTGCTATCATATGTGGAAGTAAATTAATTCTTGCATGGGGTAAGTTCAGTAACTTTTTCATATTTAAATTTAAAGAGTTTATTGCATATTTCATTTTCTTAAACCCCTTTTTGTTACCAGATTGAATTCTTTTACAAACTTAAGTACCTTAAATAAAAATTTTAAAGCTAACAGAATATTGTGAGTTCATTTGCTTAAAAATTTTCTTTAATTGCTTCAAATGTTGAGGTCTTCGGGTTAAACGATTGAATCAAATTTAAATAAGCGATATAATTGCGCTTTTTATTGAGTTATAATTTATTACGACATACTATTATTAAATATTATTAATATATATAATTATTAAGTTTTTGTTTTCAATATGATAAGCTTTAGTTATGTAATATAACATTAAATTTCATATAACATTGCATTAAAGGAAAATATTCGATTTAATGACTAATTGAGAGCAAACAATTGTGAAAGCAATTCAAAAATATAATAGTTATAAATATTTAAATACAAAACTGTACCCCCAAAAGGATAACATGATAAACAGGTATATAAACAGTATGGAGAAAATTTGAATTTAAATATTAAACAAGTTGCAAGGAAGTTGCAATTATACTAGCAGTAAGCATAAAATATAATTCACAGCTCATTTGTGAAGAGCCGCAATGCAGGACGTTAAGGATAGCTGAAGGCCAGCAAATTTGCATATATTAAAAACCAACACACATTATGTATATGTGTATATGTGCTTATGTGGCTTAGCTATGTGTGTGTGTGTGTGTATGGCATGTTCATTATGTGCACTTGCATATATTATTATTACTATTCGTATTATGCCAATGACTTTGGCTTTAGCCGTTACACAAAATAAATAAATAAATAAATGCACACAAGCAATTTCTTGCGGTATTCAAACCAAACAATTGTAATTTAAGTATTCTATATGGAAATAAACATACACACACATTTTATATATATATGTAAAAGCATTAAGAACACATTAACTCATATACTTAAATGAAGGCTACTTATCAGTAGTTTTAACTGCTTCTATTACTAAAACGCAAAATCCAAATGCCTTAAATTTATTTTTTGATTACAATTTCGTTTGCTGCTTTAAAGGTAATTTTATTTTTTTTTATGAATATTTAATGTCATATTGAATGCAGTAGTGGGAATCATTATATCAAATACGCATTTAGGTTATATATATATGCATTGCTCACACACAGAGATATGTCTGCTCTCTCTCCCTCTCTCTCTCTATTTCACTCTCATTCTATCTCTTTGTGATGGGTTTGTTTGTAGCAATAGAAGTTCACAGATGTCATTCGCATTTGTATTAGTGTCACACGGACACGCACCTGCACACAGTTCGATAAGCTTCTACACTCACAGCAGGAATGCTGCACAATTTCGACCCCTTGCTTAGTTCATGTGCATGTCCTTTGCTCTGATAAGGCAGATGCATTTCAACTCAATTGAATGCATTTGTCATAATTGCCACTATGCATTTCCCACCCAGTTATCCAAAACTCCTTACGTCTTTTAGCAGTCCCTCCTCATGTTTATACACTCCGATCCCCAGCAGCTATTTTAACCGAAGGTATGGACATACTAATCGACTTGCCTCTACTTAGTTCTACGCATACCTAAGCTTGAATGCATTAAAGTTACATTTGATGCAATCATCAACCATCCTTACCCATATACCATACACCATATATATATATATATATATATATCTCCTGCTCCAATTCTCACTACTTCTCCTGCTATCGATCTATGGCTCGACTGGGTTTGTCACGTTCTTGACTTGTTCCTCAATATTGCACATTCGCACCGTGTGTGCCACGTGTGCGTCATCTTATATGTCTGTGTTTGTCTGCGTATTTGTATATTTCTCTGTGTGGGTGTGGGTGTGTATGCGTAAGCTACTCTGTATGTATATGTGTGTGTGTATGTGGGCTGTATATGAAGGGACCAAACCGTTCTGTTTGTCATTGGCAGACCGCGTTTTTAATATGCGCATAAATTGGCTGACATTGATGTTTCCTAATAGAGTTGCTTTTGCCGTAATGTCGACAACAGCAGCGTTAACATTGATCCTTCCTATACTATAGTAGGTAATACTATCAACCTCTCAACTATAAATCTAACCTACTTTGCTGTACTCTGACCTCTTCCCCATTGTTGTTGCAATTTTGTGTTGTGCAATGAATTTCTAAGTAACTCATGAATATCGAGCATATTATCTGGTAACCCAAATTCTCTATGCTTGTAAATATGTCTAAAATTACAATCTATATATATACGTAATATGTTTACATCATATACAGAAATAAATGGTATTATACTAATGCAAATAATCAATTTGTTGTAACCAACTTAATATCAATTATAACAAATTGATAATTACTTACAGAAATCAACAATTTGTTCAAACAGGCAAAATTATACAGAATTTTATTTGTTTAATCAACTGATTAGATTGAATGCTGGATCTCAATACTGGATTATGAAATCTTCAAGATTAATTACTTTTAGTTAGAATAAAATATATATCTAGTACCTATTTAAAATAGTTAGTTGTACCAATCAGTGAGTTCAGTTCATCTTTTTACTTGTTTATAAAACGTGGGCTTAATATGAATTACAGATTATATATATATATATATATATATATATACATTGTATATATGTATAAGTTTTTATATGTGTATGTTTACTTAGCGGTGTAAGCTTTATACCTACAAAAATTTTAAAAATTCACCTTAAATCATAATAAGCATAAAGAT
>JBAMBS010002406.1:0-19559 GCA_037044455.1 Zygothrica quintamaculata | reverse complement strand
CTTTATAGCTATACTCGTAACTCTCTTTAATACTTGCAAGATTGAAACTTATATCCCAACAAACTCCTGTTAAGGACAAATTCTATTACAAAGTTAACTTATATTTGAATTCACTTAAAAGTTGCTTACAATTAAATGAGCTTACACTCAATTAGAGCTCTCAGTTTAAGCCCGTATCATTGGTGTTGGGCACAAACACATTAGTTGGCCAAAATACATGCCACACGCAGTGGGCAGTCACCTTAGCTCAGAGTCACTTACGTAATTATCATTAGCCACTGTCAATGCACATTTGCGTGTCTCTGCACGTAGGCGGTGTCAAAGTCTTTTAAAAAAAAAGAGAAAGAAAAGAAACGACGAAAGCAACATCCAAATAATCTGTCAGCAAACAGAGGTTACACTCTCTCTCTCTCAATCTCACTCATTCTCATTTACATACTATCTCTCTCTATCTATCTCGTTCATTTAGCGTCTCATCTTTAGTGTTTGCATTTTACTTGGGTCGACAGCTGTTCAAACAAATTACAATTACAATTTGCAATTGTTTAGTGCCACCCCAAGACACACTACAAACAAACATTTGATTGATGAACAAAACAACAACAACAAAAGCAACAGGAAACACACAATAACAACAACAACAAGTAAACTGAGTGAGATCTTAACAAATTAAATAAACAAATTGTCCGGCGTTAAGAATATGCAAATTCCTTCAAGTTTTTCCAAAGGTTTTTCATGCATAGCAAAACAAAAATAGGTGATAGAGAGAGAGAGGGAGTGTGGGATTGGGAGATAGCGAGAGATATCAGCGTATTTGTATAAGAATATTATCGCAGTAAAAGTGATTCATTGAAGCGTCATTGATAACTTTGTGGCACGCCAAAAACAGTTAAGAGCGCCGCTAATCAGCGACAAACCGCCAAATGCCTAATGCCAAAATGCCAAATTCCTAAATGTCAAATGTCAAAGGCCAAATGATACAACATTAAACGGAACATTGAGCACAATGACAATGTGACAAAAGAAATATACATTTACTATTATTATTAAAACACAGAGGCGTCCGCGGCAAAGGGGGTTGCAGACAAATATGCAACTGGGGAAAGCGAGAGAGAAAAGTAAGACCAAAGCAAATGCATAGTTATATACGATAAACCCCCTGACAAAAGCTATTCCCTACGCCACTGTTTGCATGGAGTAGCAAGCATTGTAACTAAGCTGAGTGGGAAAGAGAGGAAATTAACCCCCTAGCAAAAGTTATTGACTACGCCACTGCTTGCATCGATTACTATGAATAATTAAACCTAATTACAATGTTTAGTCAGGGTTATTAGTAGAGCAAACAGTTAATAACCAAAGACAATAGCCATGGCCCATGACAGTTTAAGCCAAAGAGCAACAATCTTTATTCTTTTTGGTAACTAAAAGATACAATAGATTTGGAAATATATATAGCTGACAGATTTAATAGCTGAAATGTTGATGGGAAATGCAAATGAAAAATCAAATAAAAACTTCATTTGTGACAGTTTTCCTAGTGAAATTTTGCATTGATTTGATGGAAATTCTATAGAAAAATGAGTAGAAAATAACAGTAAAATATGCAAAATGTTTAAGGGGGTTGCTGGGGGAGGGGGGAGCAACTGGTAAGCAGCTGTTTAGTTTTTGCAGGCATTTTAGTTTGATTAAAATATGGCCCAAAAAAAATAAGCAAACAATTCACGGAGCAGTGTGAATGCCAAACAATTGATATATGTTGATAAAGTAGTAGTATATATATAGTAGTAGTAGTAGTAGTAGTAGTAGTAGTAGTAGTAGTAGTAGTATATGTTGCTGTTGTTGCTGTTGGCCCAACTAGGCCAAGAAACGCTTTTACATACGTGTAAATGCAATCTGTAACTGACAAATGATTTCATTTTCAATCTGAAAACTGTATAGGACAGTGAACACTTTTTACTATACTCACTATATATATATATATATGTACATATACATAAACATATACATATATATATGTATGTATACAATTGTGACCCAAAAAGGAAACAACACAAAAAGGCATATATTCCTTGGCAAACAAACTGTGCATCAACAGTTTGTTTGCTGCTGCCCAAAAAGGAATCTGTTAAAGGCATTGTATAAAGGAAAAGGACTATTAGGATGTGCCCATATATATATATATATATATATGTCACATACAATAGAATGGCATTCATTGGCAAAAAGAAAGTACAGTCAACTATCTATATGTGCAATGAAAGTTATTAAAGAAAATGCAGAAAATAGAAATAAAATGCCTTTTCTTCCTTTCCTTTGAATTATTATAATAATTGCTGTAATTATGGCAAAAATTATACCCAGTGTAGGGTATTTTGCAGTCGTTTTGCTAACACTTTCCCTTTCACTGGTTGTCTGGCCTATACCTGGAACAAACACATTGAGAAGATTTAAGCTCTGTTTGTATGCCAATTGTCAACAATTTCCTTTCTACCTTTTTTATACGTATATTGCCAGCAAATTAATCACTCTACACACACACACACATATATATATATAAATGTATATTTATATATATATATATATATATATATAGACATTCATGTCCTGTTGCTAGTGTGAGTGTAATCTGAATAATTTAGTTGGGCTGCCTGTTAGATTGACCAGCGTGGTTATTCCTTGACCAAGTTGTAAAAGAAACCACACTAATTGCATTGAAATGCATTGCAGGCTGCAATTACAGTAAATAATAATGAGAGAAGCAAATTGTAAGAAAGGGATAGCATGTATAGGAAAGAAGGAACTAAAGAAAGAATGAAAGCAAGAAAGAAATCATTGAAATTGTAAGTCTCTGTGGACATACGTTCAACTCAATTAATAATTCAATAGGAACATAAACTATTCGTGCTGCAAATAAAGGGAACCTTTTCTAACAATCAACTTGATTATTGTACACCGCTCTATGTATATATAGGTACACAATATAATATATATATATATAAACAATAATATATATGATGTATCAAGCAACAGTGGCACGATAACAACTATCAGTTAAACAAATAAATAAAAAATAAAATGTTAACAACGTTTGAATGTGCGATTTAAGTTATTGACTAACTTTAGATATGGGTCAGGGCAGTAATTAAGCACTTTAATTACTATATACATATATAAATATATATATAATATATATATTCATAACTGTATCAACCTTGAAATGGTCATATTCAAGCACTGTCACTGGCTGAAAGTGAGACTTCAACTTGAGCATGAACTTGGCTATAAGAGTCTTCTGACAGACTTCTGGGAAATGTAATAAAATATTTGGAAATTGGTTCAAAATGAAGCTGATTTAATATGCTTTTAAGTGCAAAGCAGCTTAAAGCTTAAATCAATAACAAAAGCGGCTGTACATGTGCTTTTAGCCTAGCTAAAAGCGAGCTGCACTTTAACTGAATAATTACAACAACATTTTTTATGTTTTCAGCTGAAACATTTTCTGGTTGTTTTTCTTTATGTAAATTAAACAACTTTTTGTTATTATTAAAAAAAAAAAAAATTTGGCAACTTTTTAAGCCATTTTAATGCCATTTTTTCAATAAGTTTCTCTACTTAAAAGCAAAGTTTGTTTATTTGTTATTAAACTATATGAAGCATAAAGCTATTTTTGGGGGTGGAGGTTTACGATACAAGTGGCAAGTGCAACAACTTAATTGAACTTTTAGTGCAAAAAATACCGTTATAATAATAAAAAATAATAATAATAATAACAATAAAAGCAAACACCAGATGCCAATGCCAAAAATACACACAGTTTGGAGGGTTCTGATACTGATCCAACGATAGTGACACCCACAATGACAACAACAACAATAATAACAGCAAGAAGAAGCAGCAGCAATAACAGCAGACAACCCTCATTGGGGTTATCTGTGTATAGTAGGGTTTTGGGTACTACCCATGCTGACCAAAAAGTGCAAATGTCGCATATTAAATTAACGTTGGCGGTTCCAACAAAAATGAAAATTATTTGAAGCGTGAAAACCAGAGAAAAGCAACAAGAGGGTGAAAAGGGCAAAAACAAGCAAAGCAAAGCAAAAAGCAATGGCTAAGCACAACTAGAAGATGCGCTGTAAATATAGATGGAAAAGACAGAAGATGTTAAGAGACGAAGAGAGCTAAAGTTAAAGGTAAAGATTGAAGTTGAAGTTGCAGAAGAAATTGAACATTTTACTAGAAACTTTTTTGGTAAAGAAAATAAAATAATTATTATCGATACATATCGACAGTTTAAATCGATATATTTATGCAGTAAATTCTTCTATCTAGTAGATAAAATTAGTGCAATATATAAAAGAAACTCTCATCACAAAACATTCGCTGCACTTTGGTGTACGTGACATTTGGCTGTGACATTTTCATTTGTATGTGAAATGCTTATCAAATGTGATTTAAAATTGTTGTTGGTTGCATGCTGAACAGGATTATATACACTTGCATTGCATTGCCATATGTTTTATACAATAAAAAAATAGCCTTCTGTGGCAATATTAATATAGTTCAAGTTCATATTTAGTTGGCAATCTTTAAAAATATACGCTATAAAAACAGCAAAGATGAATGCGTTGATGGACAAGGCTACATCAAAGGCTGAACAAGTATATATATATATATATACATATAGAAAATATATAGGCAAAATATATAGATATAAATGAGGTGAAATTATACGCTATATGCAGTTACTATCTATAACTTAATTAGGCAGATTTTACAATCAGTTCTTTGATATGCTATAATTAATGCTTAACTACAGGGTATCAACAGTCATATATACCCTACAATTATACATTATATAATAGTGTATAATATAATTTAGCAGTTTTCTAGTATTTATTTTTAAATAGAAACAAGCATGTGTCATTTTATATATATGATTTGTTTTTATTTTCGATTTTAGCTTCAACTAATGAGCGCTGTCAACAACAGTCGCTGCATTAAGTATATAGGGAAAACAGTAAATCAATCAATCAATCAAATAAACAAAAAAAAACAGACTATCAAAAAGTCAGACTGACTGTCTGACAATCAAGGCATAACAGGTATACTTTATTGTCAGCACATACACAATTTATCAATTTGTCAATATGCCAATTTGTCACATCAAAATTTTCTCTGCGATTTCAAACGAACACATTTATTGCCACTTCAAATTTATGTTCATAGATAAACAGTTATGTTCATTGTTCATTGTTCAATGTACATTTGTTAAATAGGTCACATTATATATACCCTATATAAGAAGATTAAATACCCTATAAAACTAATAACTTAAGAAGTTCATTTAAAATGCAGTTAAAACTCTGTCATAACACATAAAAATGAAAATGATAATATATTAAATAAACCCCAATATATAAATAACTGAAAGATGCCTGGAAAATCATTCAATTTGTAAATTGTTTGCAACTATTAAAAATGTTTTGGGCTTAAATGATTTATGCATAAAATCAAAAACAAAACCATAAATATTGATATATGTGTACTTAAACAATATGTCTATATAAATATATATATATATTCTAACACCTACATATATATATATATATATATATATATATAATAGGTAAAGGCGTCATAGTTTCTATTGACAAATGGCTTATTTGGCATTCTCTCTGTCTAAACATTGGGGCCTAAAACTAACTAAAAGGCATAACAAAATCGACTTTTGCTGTTGCAACTTATACAGATAATTATAGATTATATACAAATATATATATATATATATGCCAAGTATATGCTTAGTATATAGTATATATATACATATGTGTGTGTGTTCATATAAGTCAATGTCTAAAAGATTGTATGTATTGTGGGTCGATGACTGAAGCGTCGCACTTCAAGTTAAACGACATAATTGATGGGTCCAATGCGCCCCAAAAAAATTTTGAACAACACAAAAAAAAATACAAAATTATGTGTTATGACAGAGTTTTAACTGCATTTTAAATGAACTTCTTAAGTTATTAGTTTTATAGGGTATTTAATCTTCTTATATAGGGTATATATAATGTGACCTATTTAACAAATGTACATTGAACAATGAACAATGAACATAACTGTTTATCTATGAACATAAATTTGAAGTGGCAATAAATGTGTTCGTTTGAAATCGCAGAGAAAATTTTGATGTGACAAATTGGCATATTGACAAATTGATAAATTGTGTATGTGCTGACAATAAAGTATACCTGTTATGCCTTGATTGTCAGACAGTCAGTCTGACTTTTTGATAGTCTGTTTTTTTTTGTTTATTTGATTGATTGATTGATTTACTGTTTTCCCTATATACTTAATGCAGCGACTGTTGTTGACAGCGCTCATTAGTTGAAGCTAAAATCGAAAATAAAAACAAATCATATATATAAAATGACACATGCTTGTTTCTATTTAAAAATAAATACTAGAAAACGCTAAATTATATTATACACTATTATATAATGTATAATTGTAGGGTATATATGACTGTTGATACCCTGTAGTTAAGCATTAATTATAGCATATCAAAGAACTGATTGTAAAATCTGCCTAATTAAGTTATAGATAGTAACTGCATATAGCGTATAATTTCACCTCATTTATATCTATATATTTTGCCTATATATGTTATATATATATATTCTTGTTCAGCCTTTGATGTAGCCTTGTCCATCAACGCATTCATCTTTGCTGTTTTTATAGCGTATATTTTTAAAGATTGCCAACTAAATATGAACTTGAACTATATTAATATTGCCACAGAAGGCTATTTTTTTATTGTATAAAACATATGGCAATGCAATGCAAGTGTATATAATCCTGTTCAGCATGCAACCAACAACAATTTTAAATCACATTTGATAAGCATTTCACATACAAATGAAAATGTCACAGCCAAATGTCACGTACACCAAAGTGCAGCGAATGTTTTGTGATGAGAGTTTCTTTTATATATTGCACTAATTTTATCTACTAGATAGAAGAATTTACTGCATAAATATATCGATTTAAACTGTCGATATGTATCGATAATAATTATTTTATTTTCTTTACCAAAAAAGTTTCTAGTAAAATGTTCAATTTCTTCTGCAACTTCAACTTCAATCTTTACCTTTAACTTTAGCTCTCTTCGTCTCTTAACATCTTCTGCCTTTTCCATCTATATTTACAGCGCATCTTCTAGTTGTGCTTAGCCATTGCTTTTTCTTTGCTTTGCTTGTTTTTGCCCTTTTCACCCTCTTGTTGCTTTTCTCTGGTTTTCACGCTTCAAATAATTTTCATTTTTGTTGGAACCGCCAACGTTAATTTAATATGCGACATTTGCACTTTTTGGTCAGCATGGGTAGTACCCAAAACCCTACTATACACAGATAACCCCAATGAGGGTTGTCTGCTGTTATTGCTGCTGCTTCTTCTTGCTGTTATTATTGTTGTTGTTGTCATTGTGGGTGTCACTATCGTTGGATCAGTATCAGTTTTTGTGGCTCGCTCAATTTTTTAACATTTTTCTTGACAGAGAACCCTCCAAACTGTGTGTATTTTTGGCATTGGCATCTGGTGTTTGCTTTTATTGTTATTATTATTATTATTATTTTTTATTTTTTCTTATTATAATGGTATTTTTTGCACTAAAAGTTCAATTAAGTTGTTGCACTTGCCACTTGTATCGTAAACCTCCACCCCCAAAAATTGCTTTATGCTTCATGTAGTTTAATAACAAATAAACAAACTTTGCTTTTAAGTAGAGAAACTTATTGAAAATGTGGCATTAAAATGGCTTAAAAAGTTGCCAAATTTTTTTTTTTTTTAATAATAACAAAAAGTTGTTTAATTTACATAAAGAAAAACTACCAGAAAATGGTTTCAGCTGAAAACATAAAAAATGTTGTTGTAATTATTCAGTTAAAGTGCAGCTCGCTTTTAGCTAGGCTAAAAGCACATGTACAGCCGCTTTTGTTATTGATTTAAGCTTTAAGCTGCTTTGCACTTAAAAGCATATTAAATCAGCTTCATTTTGAACCAATTTCCAAATATTTTATTACATTTCCCAGAAGTCTGTCAGAAGACTCTTATAGCCAAGTTCATGCTCAAGTTGAAGTCTCACTTTCAGCCAGTGACAGTGCTTGAATATGACCATTTCAAGGTTGATACAGTTATGAATATATATATTATATATATATTTATATATGTATATAGTAATTAAAGTGCTTAATTACTGCCCTGACCCATATCTAAAGTTAGTCAATAACTTAAATCGCACATTCAAACGTTGTTAACATTTTATTTTTTATTTATTTGTTTAACTGATAGTTGTTATCGTGCCACTGTTGCTTGATACATCATATATATTATTGTATATATATATATATGTTTATATATATATTATATTGTGTACCTATATATACATAGAGCGGTGTACAATAATCAAGTTGATTGTTAGAAAAGGTTCCCTTTATTTGCAGCACGAATAGTTTATGTTCCTATTGAATTATTAATTGAGTTGAACGTATGTCCACAGAGACTTACAATTTCAATGATTTCTTTCTTGCTTTCATTCTTTCTTTAGTTCCTTCTTTCCTATACATGCTATCCCTTTCTTACAATTTGCTTCTCTCATTATTATTTACTGTAATTGCAGCCTGCAATGCATTTCAATGCAATTAGTGTGGTTTCTTTTACAACTTGGTCAAGGAATAACCACGCTGGTCAATCTAACAGGCAGCCCAACTAAATTATTCAGATTACACTCACACTAGCAACAGGACATGAATGTCTATATATATATATATATATATATATATAAATATACATTTATATATATATATGTGTGTGTGTGTGTAGAGTGATTAATTTGCTGGCAATATACGTATAAAAAAGGTAGAAAGGAAATTGTTGACAATTGGCATACAAACAGAGCTTAAATCTTCTCAATGTGTTTGTTCCAGGTATAGGCCAGACAACCAGTGAAAGGGAAAGTGTTAGCAAAACGACTGCAAAATACCCTACACTGGGTATAATTTTTGCCATAATTACAGCAATTATTATAATAATTCAAAGGAAAGGAAGAAAAGGCATTTTATTTCTATTTTCTGCATTTTCTTTAATAACTTTCATTGCACATATAGATAGTTGACTGTACTTTCTTTTTGCCAATGAATGCCATTCTATTGTATGTGACATATATATATATATATATATATTGGGCACATCCTGATAGATTCCTTTTTCCTTTATAGATGCCTTTTAACTATAGATTCCTTTTTGGGCAGCAGCAAAGCAACTGCTTCATATGCACAGTTTGTTGCCAGGATATATGCCTTTTGTGTTGTTTCCTTTTTGGGTCACAATTGTATACATACATATATATATGTATATGTTTATGTATATGTATATATATATATATATATAGTGAGTATAGTAAAAAGTGTTCACTGTCCTATACAGTTTTCAGATTGAAAATGAAATCATTTGTCAGTTACAGATTGCATTTACACGTATGTAAAAGCGTTTCTTGGCCTAGTTGGGCCAACAGCAACAACAGCAACAACAGCAACATATACTACTACTACTACTACTACTACTACTACTACTACTATGTATATACTACTACTTTATCAACATATATCAATTCTTTGGCATTCACACTTCTCCGTGAATTGTTTGCTTATTTTTTTTGGCCCATGTTTTAATCAAACTAAAATGCCTGCAAAAACTAAACAGCTGCTTACCAGTTGCTTCCCCCTCCCCCAGCAACCCCCTTTAAACATTTTGCATATTTTACTGTTATTTTCTACTCATTTTTCTATAGAATTTCCATCAAATCAATGCAAAATTTCACTAGGAAAACTGTCACAAATGAAGTTTTTATTTGATTTTTCATTTGCATTTCCCATCAACATTTCAGCTATTTAATCTGTCAGCTATATATATCTCAAATCTATTGTATCTTTTAGTTACCAAAAAGAATAAAGATTGTTGCTCTTTGGCTTAAACTGTCATGGGCCATGGCTATTGTCTTTGGTTATTAACTGTTTGCTCTACTAATAACCCTGACTAAACATTGTAATTAGGTTTAATTATTCATAGTAATCGATGCAAGCAGTGGCGTAGTCAATAACTTTTGCTAGGGGGTTAATTTCCTCTCTTTCCCACTCAGCTTAGTTACAATGCTTGCTACTCCATGCAAACAGTGGCGTAGGGAATAGCTTTTGTCAGGGGGTTATCGTATATAACTATGCATTTGCTTTGGTCTTACTTTTCTCTCTCGCTTTCCCCAGTTGCATATTTGTCTGCAACCCCCTTTGCCGCGGACGCCTCTGTGTTTTAATAATAATAGTAAATGTATATTTCTTTTGTCACATTGTCATTGTGCTCAATGTTCCGTTTAATGTTGTATCATTTGGCCTTTGACATTTGACATTTAGGAATTTGGCATTTTGGCATTGGGCATTTGGCGGTTTGTCGCTGATTAGCGGCGCTCTTAACTGTTTTTGGCGTGCCACAAAGTTATCAATGACGCTTCAATGAATCACTTTTATTGCGATAATATTCTTATACAAATACGCTGATATCTCTCGCTATCTCCCAATCCCACACTCCCTCTCTCTCTCTATCACCTATTTTTGTTTTGCTGTGCATGAAAAACCTTTGGAAAAACTTGAAGGAATTTGCATATTCTTAACGCCGGACAATTTGTTTATTTAATTTGTTGAGATCTCACTCAGTTTACTTGTTGTTGTTATTGTGTGTTTCCTGTTGCTTTTGTTGTTGTTGTTTTGTTCATCAATCAAATGTTTGTTTGTAGTGTGTCTTGGGGTGGCACTAAACAATTGCAAATTGTAATTGTAATTTGTTTGAACAGCTGTCGACCCAAGTAAAATGCAAACACTAAAGATGAGACGCTAAATGAACGAGATAGATAGGGAGAGATAGTATGTAAATGAGAATGAGTAAACGAGAGAGAGAGAGAGAGAGAGTAACCTCTGTTTGCTGACAGATTATTTGGATGTTGCTTTCGTCGTTTCTTTTCTTTCTCTTTTTTCTTAAAAGACTTTGACACCGCCTACGTGCAGAGACACGCAAATGTGCATTGACAGTGGCTAATGATAATTACGTAAGTGACTCTGAGCTAAGGTGACTGCCCACTGCGTGTGGCATGTATTTTGGCCAACTAATGTGTTTGTGCCCAACACCAATGATACGGGCTTAAACTGAGAGCTCTAATTGAGTGTAAGCTCATTTAATTGTAAGCAACTTTTAAGTGAATTCAAATATAAGTTAACTTTGTAATAGAATTTGTCCTTAACAGGAGTTTGTTGGGATATAAGTTTCAAGCTTGCAAGTATTAAAGAGAGTTACGAGTATAGCTATAAAGTGCTTTAAATGTACTTCTTAGATCGATATTTATGCTGTTTTAAGAGCGCTTTTTGAGGTGCCTTTTTCTTTCTTTTTAAAGATGTACTTTAAAATGATTTAAAAGGTGCTCCTCAAAGGGCTTTTAAACTTGCTTGTAAAGGTGCTTTTAAATGTCCTTTAAGGGTGTTTTTCTTAACTACTTTCAGTGTGCCTTTTAAGGTGCTTTTAAATTTTTTTTAAGGTGCTTTTTGACTTACCCTTTAGTTTCCCTTTAAAGCAGTTCTTTAATATGATTTTAAAGGCGTCTTTCAAGGTTATTTTTAAAGCGCTTTCAATGCAGCTTCTATGGGTATTTTAAGAGTTGTTTTAAGGATAGTTTTTAGGTGCTTTCAAAATGCTTTTCAAGGTACTTTTAGGGCTGCTTTTTAATCTGCTATCAACTTATTGTCAAGCTGCTCTTAGAGTTCATATAAAGAGCATAAAGTAAAGTCTTCTAGCGAAACTTTTTCTTAATCATAATAACAATGGTTATAATAATTAGTTAAAGTTGTACTGTAAGCTGTGAAAAGCTGTTTAAAAAGCTTTACTCTTCATATGGCATGTTTATTGCTCAGTTCATTTTCAACAAATGTCATTGGCACTTGGCTTTATGTCGTTCTTAATCCCCATTTAATGTTAGTTGCCCCACATGAAGGTGCCATCATCAAAAACTGGCACAAAACACACACACAGAACACACACAAAACACACATATTGTAAGACACACACACACACATACAAATACACGTAAGAGAAATAAACTAGCGGCAGGCATAATTGTAATTATCATGAAATTGAGTTACGTTGTCAACGTCCCATACAAACGCCGCACGCTGCACCACAGGGCTTATGTGTAATAACACCCAACTACATATATATACTTATATATATATATATATATGAATATGTATTTGTATTTGTATATGTTGGCCATAAACAAACGCGCATCTTGACCACTTTATTACCCACATTTCGCGTGTGTTAGATAACTGTAATTACATTTGCTGCTGCATTTGCCTGCACCTGATTTAAGTCAGGATAATAAGCTGTCAATCACTTGTACTGGAGATACATTTTAAGGACCTTTTTCAAACAAGACTGAAAGTTGTGCTTATAAGCTTTATAATTTTGAGTGCTCTTAACCTTAAACTTAAACTTGGCTAAAATATTTCTTGAAGTGAGTTGCGTCCCATTAAAATTTTAAAGCACAATTTAAGGCAACTCGTTTGGGCAGTTAATGCAGTTAATGGGATTAAGGATAAGCATAGGCTAGGATTTTGTTTGGTATTTCATTTAAAATTTAATTAAAAATCTTTATAGCATTTTGCTGAATTTTCTGTTGTTTTTTGTTAAGATTTTAGCCAATTGCAAATCAATTTAGAATGTTGTTAAAGTTATTGACTAATTGAAAAGGAATAGAACTTTTGAAAACGGACTTCATTTCATTATGTAGAATATTTCAACTATTTAAATAGTTTTTCTATTTTTTTTTTTTCATTATTTGTTTTTCTAGTAATTTTCCAATAAATTCTTAAAAAGTTTTTGGGTTTTCCCTTTTGCGTCTCAAATTTTGCTAAAAGAAATTTTTTTTTTTGAAAATATTTTCTAAAGTATTTTGTAGCCAAAAAAGTTATTCTACCATTATTTCTGTCAAATATTTCAAAATTTTCATATAAAGTTTTCATAAACTGTTACTTTTGCTTTTGTTTTTCTTTCTTTGCGTCTCTCCCCCTTACCCCTCTATACTGTTTACCTCAAGCATTGAACGTAATTCAATGTTGCATGTTGCTTGAATCAATGGAAACAATTGTGAAAGTAATTTGTGCCTTGAAACAATCGATGACATTGAAAAATTGTAATTAATTGGAAAACATTGAACAAGGATACAAAAAAAAGGACATGCTGAAACTCTTTTCAATCAACTCACAACTCATGGGGGAAATTCTTTCTCTTTTTTTGTTCTTCTGTCCTTTTGCTTGCAAGCAATCAATTGTTTGGGCTTTCAATCAGAAGTGACATGTGGGCGAGGCGCATGTTAAATGCCACTTGACAGGCATTTGGACAATATATAACGTATTTATTGACATGCATGCAACATGTTGCATGCCGTGAACTGCCGTAATTCTTACTTAGCCTTAGCCTTAGCCATATTATGTCTAATCCTTGAAAGTTGTTACAACTTAACTGAACACTTCAAAGCACTTGCATAAAGCATGTGCAATCCTTTTACCCCTAAGCACTAAGACTTCCCTTTCAATTTAGTGTCATTCAAACTAATTGCAGAGATGCGTCTCTCCCTCTCTCTCTCTGTGTGTGTCTGTCTGGTAAGCCACGGCGCAACGTTGCGTATGAGCTACTTTTGAATAATTAACTCACTTCAATGGCACTCGCGCCTTTTTGCTCATATCTCATCATAAACTCATACTTTCTTTATGTTGTCTTTCTCTTTTCCTCTCTGCTCTACTACTCTCTCCTCTACTATTCTCCCTGTTCTCGAACACTTATAGTCCTGCTCTGCTTGACTTGTCTCTTTTGTCTCAAGCTGCCACTTGATGTGGAACGTTATAAAGTAAAAGTGCGCCGCAAGAACATTTGATATGCATAAATTAAAATGCAAGCACAGCACGCACACACACATATATACATTATAAAGACACACCACACATGAATACACTCACACACACAGATGGTCTACCATCGTCAAGCATTTTCCCTTGTCACTGCGACCATTTCGCTTCTTTCTTCATGGTAACTGCCACATCTATGCGCGTGTGGTAACTGTTGTGTGTGTCTGCTGTGTGTGCATTGTATGTATATGTGTGTGATGTGTGTTTGGTATATATATACTTATATATATGTGTGTGTGTTATAACTGCATATCATAAAATATAGCTGACTTCGTATCCATATAAATTATTGCATTTTTGGCCTCTGACACTATCTCAATAACTTTGGCAACAAAGTTACATTTTCATTAACACACACACACACCCACGCACACACACACACAAGCTCACTTATAGGCAACGCACATATACATTCTGATATAACCATGATCAGGTTACTTTAACAATTTATATGCTATAAACTATATTGAAGATTGGCAAAAACTTCAAAAAGTGAAATTGAGCTGAAAGAGAATAATTGCTATTTGTCTGAGGCAGAGCTATAAAGGATAAAGTATAATGTATCTATATAGAAAATGTATATAATATATAAAATATATAAGACATAAAAAGTAACAGCAGCATGTCTATGGCTCTAAGGATAATCCTTTATGAGCTGGCGAAACGCGACAAAGGACTTCAAAAATGTTTGTTTATGCCGCAACAAGCTGTGCCTTAGGCTCCTTACAATTTGGCCAAAAGAAAAACAATTTAAGCCTATTATCAAATCATACAATTCAATTGATATCAAGTACTTTGTTTTATCGATTTATCGATAAATATATATATGTACATATATATAACTGTATTCGAGTGTATAAAGTGCTTTAAAAAACTGCCTAAAAAGTCATTGAAGAGTTCTTATCAAAGTTTTCCACTTGAGGCAACAGCTGTTGCCTGTACTCTGACCCCAAAAAAAGAAAGTAAGAAACTTTTGCTTTACTCTTTCACCCTCACAAACACTACCCCTGATATTTAACTGCTTTAGGCAAAGTCATGAGCTCTAAAAACGTCTAAACTGCCGCATTGCTGACCCATTGACATTGGTTTAGTTTTTCGTTTTTTTTTTGTTTGCCGTTTTTGATTTCATTTTTCAGCCTGTTGCCTATTGCGTGTTGCGTGTTGCACATATATAACTCATACTAACACTCACACACACACACACACATATATATATATATATATATATATATATGCATATCTGGTGAATCGATAATATAGATTTGTTGTTGGTCAACAAACAATTTTTTTTTGCCAATATATTTGCTTGTTTTGTCCTATTGCGACTGCATTTCAGTTTTCCAGACAATTTTTTCTTTTTTCATTAGTTTCAGTCTATAAATATTTACTATATAACATACTGACACATTGATAGCTTTATAGCTATATATTATCTATATATATATATACCATATTTATAATATATATTTATCAGTTTTGTGGCTTTTGTTAGTCCTAGGAAAACGGTCATTAACACACTTCAAAGGCAATCAAAATCAATGTAAAATTCTAACAGATAATTTTGGCAAAAATCTCTATACATCTTCATGAGTTTCCCCTCTGTCTGTTGCTGTCTTCCTCTCTATCTCTGTCTCATATTGTGCTTAGTTAGTTGGCGTGAATAATTTCCACTAAATACAATAAAACCATTTAGCTTGAGGCATTAAAAATTTGCATAGAAATGAAAGCCTTGTCTCGCAACCGGAACTGTGCCACAAAATAATAAAAATGAAAAGAAGAAAAAAAAAACGTTGATGAGCTTCTGTTTTGTGGGCGTGTTACACGCCCGCGGATGTAAATAATAAAAAGCACATTAAAACAGCATTTTTCTTTCATTTCAAAACGAAAACGAAAACGAAACAATTCCCAGTTACACACTCAGACTGGGCCACACAAACAGCCATACAGACCGTAGACGGCCGGCCCTAAAAAGTATGCTACAGTTTTCTAGCTAGTGCCTGCAACAACAACAACGAAGCTTTGACACTTGGGCAGCCGCATTACTTAGACGACTGCGGCCACGTTCCACTTACATAAAATGCACTTTGCACTTAAATGGACATTAGATATTTCACATGATGTACATAATAACATAAATATGCAACATTAAACAAACAACAAGGCAAAATGTTAAAGCGAAACTTACTAAAAACAGCAAATGAAAGTTAGCAAGAGATTTTTATCATTAAAAAGAAAACTTGAAATTTAAAATGTATAGAGCGTACTTTAAATTGGAAAGGAAATGTAACAGAGTTTTTCCCAGTTGGAAAACTACTCAACTAAAGACCAGTCATGACACATACATGATTTGGCTTTAAGGCAACTGCAAGAAATAATGGCTTTAAGGGTATTAAGAGCTTCGTTATAGCTCAATTACTTGAAGAGGTTTTTCAGTTTTTGTTTTTGTTTCTGTTTTTCGTTATTTTGTTTTCTTACTTGTTTGCTATATTGTATTTTATATGTTTGTCTGTCTCTATGTGTGTGTGTTTGTCTGTGTGTGTTGTATTTTGTTGTGTTTTTATTTTGTGGCTGCAACGTTCTGTCTCCTCGTTTTTTGGTCTGCCGTCTGTCGCTTCCTTTTGGCAAATTGTGGCAGCTGCTGCTAGTTGGGCCACTTGCAACAGTGGCTGCCACTTTTTCATGCCTTTCAGTTTCATTTTCCAAGTCCAATCTCGCATTTGGCGCACGTTGAGCCTAAAAGACTGCACTTGAAATTTTAATAGGCGTTGCAGTAGTTCCATGCTTTGCCTTGCCTTGCTTCCTTTTCATATCCTTGTGCTCTGTTGTGCTGTGTTGCGCTGTCCTGTTGTGGAGTAGCCCCAAAAAATCAAATCAAGTACACGACTCCACTGAGCTTTAGAGCTTTCAGTAGTTGCTGACTTACAGTTTTCAGTTTATTATGCACTCTCTACCGCCCTTTTCTCTTTGGTCCCTTTCTGTCTCTTTGGGTGTATATTTGTGGCTTGGCTTTTTTATGATGACCAATTTTATGATGAGTCTCCTCTCTCTCTCTCTATCTCTCTTGCTCTCTTCTGTTAGGGTATGGTAGTGTCCGGGCACGTCTGTCGCTTCATATGCTTTTGGCTCAAATGAAATGTGAAATGTAATCCACTGCCTGGCATATGCCATGTTTATTTCCCTGCCATACAAATGAACAGCCAACCCGTCAAGCAAGCCAACCAACCAGTGGACCAACATTCGGGCCAATGTGCCAATTGAGTTTAATTTGTTGAATGCCTTTTGACAGATTTCAAAATTAACTGGTGGCACACTTGACTGCACCGTCAAGCCAAATGATCCGTAGCCACTGCCAGTTGTTTTCTCAGTTCAAATAACACACATAAATACACACATACACACACCCATACACCCACCCACTCATAAATACACATATACACACATAAACATAAACAGCGACTGTGTCTCAACCCGTATTCGCCATGTGATTGAAGGCATATTCACATTCCAACTAACAACTTGCAATGACACAAGCTGAATGTGACACTTAACCTACAAAAAACTAATTACAACTGATTTAGCATGGATGTCTAAACACAGGAGACTGGTTTAAGTCAAGCTTTAAGCTTAGCTAAGCTGAAACTAAGTGTAATAATTGCTTCAAGCTGAGACTTGCTTTTTAAAGTGCGAAGCGAAAGTAGTATACAGCTTAGTTAAGCTTAGTTAGGCTAAAAGCTTGACTTAAGGGTTGAATGTGAATGAGAGCTTAAAACTGCTTTTGAAGCATTAAAGTACAGCTTAGTGTAGTTCAGCTTGCTTTAAAATGAGTTAAGTCATACTTAATAAAGGCTTTCTGATGTGCTTTTAAGTAAAGCTTTCAGCAACTTGCAGATACTCTCAGTAGCTTTAACTTGCCTAGTTTGTCAGAGGTTCAATATTTAACATATGCAGCTAAGATTTATACTGCTTCAAAATAAGTTAAAGTTTTAGCTTAAGACAACTTAAAGTGCTGTAATTTCTATAAATTGAACTTCACTTAAGACTGTAGTTGACAGTTTTAAAGTATGTTTAAAAGAAACCTAAAACGTTTTTCTATTGCTGACAACATAAGCTTAAGCTTGAAGTCTGAATTTTATGCTGAAGCTGGTGTCATTGGAGGCTTATCCTTGGGCAGTTTGGTAGCAGTTTGTTCGTGCAGATGAGAGGATTTTATTGCACGAATTCATTTGTGAAATTTGATTATGCACACTTAAATATGTTTTGTATACGTGTGTGTTTTCTTATGTGTATTTGTATGTGTGTATTCAATCACACACGCACACAGATACATACATAAACAAAGCGTCTGTTGACAAACTTTGTGGCTCTATAAATTTTTAAACATTTCAAGGCAAAATCTAATCATTAATTTACCACAACTTTGCCTAAAACTTAACTTAAGCCGATTAAGTCTAACATTAGTAGAATTCCTTTTATTTTTTTTTATATCCTTTTCTTTTATATATAAAAAAAAACACAGAATTTTTATTATTGAAAACTCAACCAAGTTTTCACCTCAAGCATGTAAAGTTCGCCCCAAAAAGAATTCAAATTTTATTATGTAAATTTTCTGTATAAAATCAATTGTTCAGTTTGAAGCGTTTTAAGTCAACTTTTGATATTATTTTAATTAAATTATTTTACAATTTGCTGCCAGAATTTTCATTTCAATTTATAATTAATTATAAATTTTAATTACAAAACATTTCATATACTTTCATTGAGCATTATAGAGAGAGAGACAAAGAGAGATATTTTGCCAGCAGCTGTAATTGCAGAGCTTAAGGCTATAAGTTGTATATGAAAAACTTGCTTAAAGTTAACTTTTCTTTTGAAATAAAATTTGTTATATATCTAGAATCAATTTATAGACAATTAACTATAAATTATTTGCATATATATACTTGTTCAGAGTCGATTTTATTTATTTAACGTCCCTTAACAGTTTTTCTGCTGCCTTTTTCAGAGTTTGTGCATGAACAAATTGTTGTAGCTTTACTTTTCTTTCAAAATGAGATTTTATATATATTTAAAAATAATTTCTGATTTAAAAAATTATAAATTCTCTATATATATATATAGACCTGTTCCGTTTTAATTTTTTTTTGCTTAGACAAACATATTTTCTGCTGCCTTTCTTACACTTTTATTATGATAAAGTTGCTTTACGTTTACTGTTCTTTTAAGATTTAATTTTATATATATTTGAGAATAGTTCAAAGTCTGACAAAACTATTAAGTCTATATATATATATATACTTGATCAGTTTCGAATTATGTTGTTTTTCTATATTGAAATAGTTTTTCTGCTGCTTTTGTTACACTTAATTGCTTAAATAAATTTGAATTTCTTTTAAAATGAGATTTTATATATATCAGGCATCAATTTATAGACAATTACCCGCTCTTTATATATACTAAAATATTTGATTAAAATCAGCTTTATCTTTTTCCCCTTATTGA
>JBAMBS010002400.1:60000-118385 GCA_037044455.1 Zygothrica quintamaculata | reverse complement strand
ACACGCTCGATATGCCGAAACCTGATGAATGCTTGGAGCAGACTTCAATGCTGGCAACATTTGCGGACGACGTCTGTGTTATTGCCAGGTCATCATCAGCAGAAGAAGCCACCAATAAGCTGCAAGACTATGCCACCAAATTTGCATTATGGGCTAGAAGATGGAATATTGGCATCAACAGCGACAAGTCGACCAACGTTTGCTTTACCCTGCGTCGCAAAACTCCGTCTTCTATCTCTATTGAAGGAGCTAACGTCCACCAGACGGTTTCGACCAAATATCTTGAAGTTACTTTGGACCGGCGGCTTACGTTCGTGAAACACATCAGCGAACTCAAAGGTAGACTGCGTGCTGCGGCAAAAAATCACTCCTGGCTGCTGTGCTCCACTAGCAAACTGGCACTAAGCAACAAGATCCTAATATATAAAATGGTCATTTCACCGATCTGGCGTTACGCTTGCCAAATATGGGGATTAGCCTGTGACAGCCAAATCAAGCGTATTCAAATCGAGCAAAACCGTGTATGCAGAGCTGTCACCGGGTGTGACTGGTACATGAGGAATTCGACGCTACACAGAGACCTACACCTAACTTCTGTGTTCGACAAGATCAACCTACACACTAGCCGATATAGCGAGAGGCTAAAAAACCATAAAAACCGTTTAGCCAAAGATCTAAACAGAGAAACTTCGCCGAGAAGACTAAATCGAAGACTTCCTAGAGACCTTTTATCCCGTGCCCCAAGGATTAGACCTCTGTAGCTAAATCCCTTATAGTGTAAGTAGTTAAAAATTATTGTGAATTTAGTTTAAGTTGTTTATATGTATATATGTAAATATGTTAATATGTAAATATAACTTAACAGGCGCGCCCATTTTGGGCTGAAAGAGGTTTCCTGCTACCTCGTATGCCTAATTAAAATATATATTGTAATAATAAAAAAAAAAAAAAAAAAAAAGATACATTAATTTTGTAGTATACTTTTAGGCAGCAATATATTCTCTTTGCAAATTTCAATTGTTTTTGACACGTGAGCTTTTATAATATCATATAATTTGAATTACAATAAAAGTGCAGCTATAAATCTGGCTAAGTTAATGTAGATTCTTATTTTTTTTTTTTTTTTTTTTTTTTAATATATATTTATTAAGGTACACCGAATTTTAACAAAACTTTTATGACCTTATCTAATTTATCTACATTAAGCCACCATAGAGGCAATAGCTTAAACTATTAACAAATAAAAATAAGCTTAAGAATAGATTCTGTTAACTGTTTTTTATTTCCTCAGTTGT
The DNA here is from genome assembly GCA_037044455.1 of Zygothrica quintamaculata. NCBI lineage: Eukaryota > Metazoa > Arthropoda > Insecta > Diptera > Drosophilidae > Zygothrica > Zygothrica quintamaculata. Next base: position 117,090 of record JBAMBS010002400.1, on the reverse strand, counting down.
ACTATTGGTTCAGTGATAGCTAACGGATAAGATTAAGGCAAAAGTTAAATAAATAAGTTTTTTTATAAATGTGGTTTCAGTGAATTGAATAAAGCAGTTGCATTGCAAAATGTTGAAGTTAGCTTTGGTCTTCTTAGGAATTGGTATAGTTGGTTGTCGGGCAGAATGCAATGTCTGTACTGCAACAACTAACGTGGCCTGTGTCTCAGAGAACCAGTTTCAATTTTGCACTAATAATTTACCCTCTGGACCACTAAACACATGTCCAACAGGTCAATTATGTACAGGGTTGTCTCCCATTTGCCAAACGAATCCTAGCATAAAGGTTTGTAACGATTGCGGAATATGCAACAGTAACAAGACTTTTGCCTGCACAAGTACAACTGGATTTAGTCTATGTCTGGGCAACACAGTCATCCCTAGCAATCCCGTCACCGGCACCTGTGCTCCAGACTATGTCTGCAATATGGATAATCCAGAAATTTGTGGTACTGCAGCAACAGGCAATCAGGCAACCTGTCCTTTGGCAAATAATGACCCTACACTACCTGGTGAAACTGTGGATCCCACAACATACTGTAACTTCGTACAGCTACCAGGACGTCATCCCTATGGTAATAACGTAAACACCACCTGCAAACAGTAAGTATGCCCGATTCTAGCACAGAGTAACTGATTTCAATTTCATTCTTAAACTAAAGATACATCAATTGCTATATTAACAACTCCATCTGGTCTGGTGCACTCTACAATTGTCCTGGTCAAACCTATTTTAATCCCGTAAGCAGACAATGTGGAACAGATATACCACCCACTTGCACTTCTCGCGTTTTGAGTTTGCAGCTGAAAAATTTCCGACAGCTTTAAATTGTATACAAAGATTATAACAAATATATATTTTGAAGTATAGTAAAAATATAACTGTTTATTAATAAATTTTATTTCTATTACACCTTAAATAGAAATGAATGGAAATTTATGAATCAGCTTAAGACTAAGCGAAGAGATTAAGTAATTTATGACAAGAAATTTAAGTAAAATTCATATTTTCAGCGTTGAAATTCCAACATTTTAAAGCATTTTGGCTAAGACCCCCAATGAAAACCACCTCCCCTCTCCACCCAGTTCCCATTTACGCTTTATTCTTCAAATATTTGTATAATTTTTACACATAAAATATATTTTACACACTTTAATATTTCGTTTTTTTTCTGTTGGCCAACATAAATCTTGGCGAGAGAAAAATAAAAAGCGTTTAGTGGTCAAAAAGAAACGCCTACATTGAGATTATCAGATTGTCATATATATCTTTACTACTATAAATATATTTATATATCTAAATATACATGTCTGAAATCTACTTTAACTATAAATACGCGTAATAGACGCTGCTGTCAGCGTTCTACATATATACATACATTTATATATATATATATATATATATATATATATATCTGTCTGTGTTTACTCGTAATATTTTGTGGGTTTACTTTAATGCAATGTTTCCCAGGGTTGGCCACAGGAACATGGTATGTGCCACATGCTGCACACTGCACACTGCATACTGCATGTTGCCAACAGATCGGCAGCCACAAACTTGAATTGCATATTGTGCACGTATTTGCAGCCAAACTGCGTGTTTGGTTGGCGGATTGTCGAATTGGCGGATACGTATTTGAGGCGTGTGAAATCGAAACCATTGAAATTGAAAACACTCAATTGAAACTTTTGCGGGTAAGCCTTGCACTTTGTTGGCCTGTGCTAAACTTTGGGTTAGGGGTTGGGGTAAGGTTAGGTTAAATCGCGTCTAACATTTGTGGCTCAATGTGGTCACGTTACTGACCCACATCTTCATAGCAGACAATTGTTAAGTGTGAGCCTAGTAACACACATACACACACACACACACATAAAATAGAGCAAGTGAGGGAATGGTGTGGCAAAGAGAGATTACAGGAAGTTTCGGCCAACAAAATGTCTGTAAACGACTTTTATGGCATGTGGCAGAAAAAATGAAAACAATTTTTAGCTCAACCATATATATATATATATATATATAAATATGTGTATATACTAAATAAAAGCACATTTTATAATTGTACACGAGAGCTCGCTGGGGCAGGGCCAAAAGTTTGCGCCAGGGCAGCAGAAGTTTCAAGGTGCAGTTGCCAACGCGGCGTATGCGTCATAAATGCCATTAAGGGCAGACGCTGTCGCCACAGAGCTTCAGAGTCGCATTTGTTGTGCCATTCGGAAAAGCAAAAGAAATAAAAAAAAATTACAAAAAGAAATTAAGTAAAAACGCTTCTTTTAAGCTCAACTTTTGCTTTTTGTCTGAAGTTCTTAAGTTATAATTATTTGAATATAAAAGATTTCAATTTGAATATAACTTTGAGGTCTTTTTTAATAAGGTTTGAAGCGTGGAACATATATATGAGTCATATGAGTATTCATATATTCATATTTGTGTACGTTTATGAATGAAGAGTTATGCCAACATTTTAAACTGAATATCAGCTAACAAACTATCAGTTAAAACCCAAAACCAAAAACCAAAAACATCCTTGCCCCAGTTGAACGATTCGTGCATGGCTTATAATCTCTTAAAGTGCTCATATTAGTTTTGGCCAACTTTATGTGACTCTCTGGCATTCTGGCTCTAGCTAAAGGCCCAAACTATGAAAGTGCTTTATGTTGTTCTTGTGCCGCAAACATCAACATCAACATCAGTCGGTAGTCGGCAGTCAGCAGCGGTTGCGGCAATAGCGGTGGCAAGAGCATCGTCATCATACTCGTTTGGCATCAAGGATAATGACGGCACTCAACGTTGATGAATTCATTAATTATATTTTTTTTTGCTGCCATTTTTTTTCTAATAGTATCTGCCATTGGCTGTAGACATAGCAGAAGCCCTTCGTTCTATCTCAACCTAATTAAATTATATGCATTGAGTTTTATTCCAGCTGGTTGCTAAATTCGATTAATGCCTGACATAATCTTTAAGTTACATTCAAATATAAACATACTCACATATATATATATCTATATATATATATATATATATATATATATCAATATATGTATAGTGAGTTAAAAGAGAGAAAGAGCAAAGAGATATCCTGCAGTGCTGCAATTTTGCAGTAGTACAAATCCTTTTTTTTTTGTTTTTAACGCACAGCACGCATTCTTTTATGTTATTTTTATTCTTGTTATCATTAGTGCACATACGAGTACTCATTGTTTTACTCACACTCACACTCACACTCACACTCATACTCATACACACATACTCATATACTCATGGCAGTAGTTTAGTGTACTTTAAGTCAAGCAACTAGCCCAACCAGCGAGCCAAACAGCATCCTTTTGGGCCATGAACTGTCATATGTTATATGTATAAACCCTGTCGACTTGCCTGCCTGACTTAAAGCATTTTCTATGTATATGTGCATATGCATGTTGGTGTTTAGGTGCATGTGCATGTGCATGTGCATGTGCATTGTATGTATATATATTGTATGCATGTATAGAATGTGGCATGTACCTCTAATGGGGGCAACTGCAAAGAGTCTTTAAATAGCAGACAACCCGCTGTTTAGCATATGAGCAACATTTCTATTGTGGTAGGGGCAACTGTGCTGGGCTTTTGCCTGCGCCTTGTTTGCGCCTTGTTTGCGCCTTGCCTTAGCGTTTAATTAAAGTTCTATTTTCATTTGTTATTTTGGCTCAGGGCAGCGACCACACAAAAAAAAAAAAAAAAAAAAAATACACAAAGAAAAGCATAGGGAAAAGCAAGAAAAACAAAAAAAAAAAAACAACAATAAAGGAAAAACTATAGAGTGGCGCCTGACTGGCCCACCCACTATACCCCTCCCCGCCCCAACAAAAAATAAAAAAACTATACCCATCCAACCACCCGCACTGACCACCTGCTGGGTGGCTCAGTGACTGTCCCTGGCGGCAGCAATTAATTTTCCTCTCCTTCGCTTTATTCTCGTTTCTCATTGAAAGCAAACTTTACCCAATTTATACATAAATATATATATATATATATTTATATATATGTATGTTCTAATCTAATCCAGGGTACTTTCTACGTATACGTATTTGTTTAGACAACAATTGGGTTAATCACTGTACTTTATATAGAACTTAAATTATGTTTACAACAACTGTTCATAATTATGGCCAATACTAGACTAATTCAAAGTTAATTTATGATTCGACGCTCAGCATGAACAACTTAAATTATAATTGTAAAAATGTTTTCAATTTACAATCAAAAAATTTTCCAATTTCAAATTTTAAAAGTTAATTTTAAATTCCATAAATGGAATACTGAATATTTGCTTGCAATGATTTTTCCCTAAAGGATTGAGGTAATTACTTGTCCTCCGAGTATTAGCTCCAGTTGAGTATTAGCTATTAATGCTATGGCATTCATTTAATGTGATCCTCTTAAAGTAAATCACATTACTGTTAATTACTAAAGCGTTAATTACAAATTAGCATTTGGAACTTTTGCTTGCAAATCAACGTTGGAAAATATTGCTCTTAATTATAAATGTTTAAAAAATTTGAACATTGTGCAACAACCGCCACCTGTTTTGTTTTTGCTTTAGTGTTATGTTGCTGCCCACTTGTGTGTACTCCAATGGGTGGAACAACATCAACAATTACGTATAGCAGCAGGGCGTAGACCAGAGACCGGAGACCAGAGACCAGAGACCAGAGACCAGAGCCTAGTGCCCAGGGCCAGGTTGATGGGTCAAGTACGCGAACATGTCAAAAAGTTTTGACATAGCCATGTGTATATGGGGGTCAACGTTGCCGCCCAGCATAATACACACACGAACACATTTACACAGAATATATACACACATGTATGCACACTATTATTATTGTGTTGTGCGGCATTGTTGTGGCATGTGCCGTCACCCAGGTCCACGCCCACAAAAATTCAACACACAATGCCGCAAAGCAACGCGTATTTCAGTATATGCAGAAACAGAGGCAGGAGCATAGAATGCCAGGCATGTGTCGTCATGTTATGCATTCACCAGACGGAAGGACGGATGGACGGAAGGACGGAAGGAAGGATGGCAAGCTGCATGCCAGAGACAGTAGTTTCTGTGGATAGCAAAAGAGGTGTGGGGTGGCGAGTGGAGGACTTGTGGATGTGGTGATACAGGTGGAGCATGGTATTGGGCAAGTTGACAGGAAATGCGCATAATGAAGCGCAGTGGAAAGTGCGCCACATGCAGCATTATGGCATCTAAAGGAACTGTCACTGCTCCATTTAATGAGCAACTGACTGACTGACTGAATGTCTCACTGATAAATTGATGAAATCATATAAAAGGTTGAGTCAGTTTACCATCAATACTGCGGCAGCTGCATCCTGTTAGCAGATTGACAGTGCTCTAATGATTGTGATTAAGCTTCTAAATTTTTAAGCACACATATGAGTGTCTATCTGCATCTTGCCACATGCCACATGCCACATGCCACATGCCACAAACCACACATTTAACACACGCGCAAATAGCTATTAATATTTTCTACGTTAGCAACTTACACACAGGACTAAGCAAAGCACTCGATTCAATTTAATCCTGCATCCTTACGAATCAATAAAAAAAAGTCCTGTCAATTAATGTTAAATCAGGATAATGATTGAGAAATGTGTGATTACCCGCAGGAAATCGGTTGATTGAGTACTTTAAATAAATTAATTCACAATATTCAATTCCTTCTTGATTATAAAACAACATTCACATCTCGCATTTATATAATTTGACAAGTTTATACCACTACAGACAGAAGTTACTGTTAAAAGTATCAATACAACCACATATGTATTTATATATATGATATCAAGTACTCTCTACTTGCTTCATATTTTCATAGACTGTTAACAAGTCAGTAGTACCAAAACTACGATTTCGTGCACATTCATTCAGATATGCTTTAATCAATGAAAAGTTATATCTTTATAGTCCGATAGATAAGATCGGTAATCGGTTAATAAAAGTGGGCTAAAATGTACGATTATTGCCCTACATAGGATTACAAAGTGGTTTTGGATTATTATATTTATTCTTGAGATCAAGTATAGCATAAAAACTATTAAAAAAGAATATTTGAAAATATTCAAATCTAAATAATTTAAGCAATATATCTATTAAAATTTAAAATAAATATTGATATAAATGCTGATATAAAAAAAATAATCAAAAGTAATTTATAGTAAAACATAATTTATATTAATATTAAAAAAATAAATATATTATTGTACAAAGAGTAATAAAAAAGAAAACAGAACTTATTTATTTTATATATTTAATAAAACTAAAATAATTAAAAAAATAAAATAAGAATTGTACAAAACAAAATATTACAAAACTATTTATTAATAATAAAAAAATTAAAATTGTAGATAGAAATAAAATTAAAAACCCCTATATAATATAAAAATTGAAATAAAATCAAATTTAAAATAAAAATTATATAAAAATTAATGCAAACTAAATATTAATACAAATTGATGTTAATTAATGATAATAATGATTAAATGAATAGCAAAAAAAAAGAAATGAAAATTGCAATTATTTTAAACAAATAAAATGTAATATGTAAATATATAAATGAAAAAAAATAAAATAAAATATTAACGGAAAACATGATTAACGATTTTAAAAATTTATAATGAATATTATGTAAAAGTATTTTTAATAATTTATTTGAGTATTTAAAAATAAATTAAATAATAATCAGATATAATAAATAATGAATTTAAATAATTAAAATAATAATAAAAAATTAAAAGAAATAAGCAATAAAAAACTTATGTATAATATTTAGCAGAAAATTAAATATTATTAAACATTTACATATAATAATAATAACATATAATAATAAATACTAAAAAAAAAATATAACAAAAGAACACAATAGTAATTTATTTTAAAATAGAACAAAAAATATGTAATAACAAATAATAATAAATAATAATAAACAACAATATACAATAGAATTAATAAATAACAATAAACAAAACCAATTTATCGATGACAATTCTAATTAGAATATTGGCAGTAAAACGCTTCAAATCAGTTTAGTGATTGAGTATATAAACGTAATTGAAATGAGTTTACTGAATGCTTTGAGTATTCGAATCAATGCATTGAATAGTTTATGTAATTAATTAACATTTGAAGAGGCTGTGCAAATACTTTGAATAGTATAAATTTGCTTATACAATACTTAAAGCCAATGCTAAAATCAATTAATTTAGCATATAGTCATAATTAAAATCAACTTATCAAAAGAATTTACTGTTTATTCATCATTTAAGTGAGTCAATTGAATACTTTGTATATCAAAGTATCAATATAAAAATGTTTATTGACAGCATGAATATAGTATAATTGAATTTAAAGATCAAATCTATTAGCTCAGCTTCTATATTTATTCTAATCATACTTTACTTTATGTATAATTGCATTAAGAAGATTGTTAAAATTACTTTGTTTAAAGTTTGTTAGTTAATTTAAATGTTTTTCTTGCAAATACAATTATCGACTGTATTATTTTATGAAGCGTCATTTCGTTTTGTTAAATTATTAAGTTGAAGTTATTGCAAATGTTCCTATTGTATATTAAATAAAATAATAAATGCATTCGTTTTAATTATATGAAACACCTTTGATGCAACTTACGAAGAGTTTCTCCTGCTGTGTTGCAGGCAAAATCAGCTCAATGGGGTTTTTTTTTTTATATTTACTTTTCTCTCTTATTTCTTATTTGCATATTAAATGACGACCTGCTGTGCTCTTATTAGAGGCGAGAATTGGTTTATTATGCAAGTTCTTAAAGTCATAACGAAAATTGTTTTAAGTTCTTTAAATTGAATATAAACTTATGCTACTCACTCTCACTCTCTGTGTCTCTGTGTATATATATATATATATATATATATATATATATATATATAGATACATAAATGTATATGTGTGCGTCTGTTTGAGGTATGCCAAGGATAAATCAATTATTTGTGAGTAATTTTATTCGGAATGAAACTTGGCAAAGTCTTTTGAAAGAATTGAAAATATTTTCATGTTGAGTTAATTTAATATATAAACTAAATGAACTAAAGAAAAATACAATTTTAAAATTTTTATTAGTTTTATTATTAAATAATATTTTATAACATGTTATGAAAAAGGACCTTTTATTAAAGAACAACTAACAATTTTATATTTCGAAGCAACTTTAATGAAATTTTATTTTAATAGCCTGCAAATTTTATGATTTATTTATAGTTAAAATTGAATTTATTTAAGTTGAGATTTTTATTGAATTTTCTTAGTATAAGAATATATTCAGAAAGTGATTAAGTCTTCTTTGTAACTCTAATACGATACTAATATTTAATTTAAATAAACTAAATCTAAATAAACTAATATAGTTTGATATATGTAATCGAAGATTCAATTGCTACTAGAATAAGTCTCTAACCATATAGATTTATTATAAAAAAAGAAATTGTATCTTATTGGAAAATGTAAAAACAAATTTTAAGAAATACATTTCATCAACAAAGGAAAACCATTGCAGTTATATAAGCTGTTGTTGAACAATTGAGAACAGTTTTTTATATCAACTAAGGTCATCATCATCATATATAGATATGCATATATATGTATATTTAATACTTGGAAATCTTTTCTATAGTAACTACTGAACTTTGTGCCAAGTTTTTCTTATCCTCTCAAGGGCATCATAAATATTACCAGGGTATCGAGTAGCGTAGCAAGTTGTCCGTAAGCTGCTTATTTATAGTAAATAAATTTATGAGCAAGGAAAATAATAATAATAATAATAATAATAATAATAAATAAATAAAATAAAACTGATATATGAAATATCTGAGAGTATCTCTGTTGATACTTCAACACTCTCAACTGCCATTTGTGGCAATTATAAGTAAACTGTCAAAGTCAAAGCTCAATAACCAATGCACATAAATATAAGACTCATTTAAGGAATGCGGAATAGAGCATAAAATTTATGACATTGCTCATCTTTATTGTATAATATATAACAATACTGGTTGACTAGTGTAATGCATTCATAAATATATATATAAATAGATGTATATGCTATATATATATAGATATATATATTGCAATCATTATTTCTTATAATTGACATGTGTAAATTGTAAGCCAAACATTTTGACAAGCGCTTATCGAAATTTGCTTATCAATTAGGTTGTCTGGCGGGGCTTTTGTAGCTAATACCAAATCTGTATATATGTGTATATGTGAGTCAGTAAATGTGCGAATAGTGACACTATGTGGGCTGATCTTGCAGTTCCATATATATTCTATTAGCGTGTGAGTTTTAGTTTATAAATCATGTGGCAATAGACGACGACGACGACGGCAACGACGACGAAATAAACAGTCGCCGCTCCATGTGGGCTGTGTCCAGTGTCCGTTGCAATAATTTTGCAATTTTATTGCACAACTGTCACGGGTCTTAAAGCTGTACTGTCAAGTGTTGGGCTGCTAAGTGTTCCAAAGGGGGTGGTATGAGTGGTGGGGCAAACACACCAACTACCGTATCCAATACACAGTATTCAGTATCCAGTATCCAGTACTAAAGTATCCAAGTATCCAAGTACGTGAATGTTGCTTACTTTAACTCCGGTGCCGCTGATGGTGCTAGTGTTGGTGCTGGTGCTGGTGTTGGTGCTGGTGCTGGTGCCGGCACGGTGGTCGGTACCAGTGCCGGTCTCAGCAAATAAAGCCATTAAGTGAACCCGGCTTGCTGTGAGAGTGAGCTACTTTCGCCGCTCACAGGCGAAACCATAGACTGTGGCATGTGGCATGTGGCAGGCTATGTACTTACTTTCATTAAACAAACAACAACAAAAACAGTGCATTGAGTGTTGCACTCAGACGCAAATGTTTGCCCACTGGGTCACTCAGTCACTCAGTCAACCATCCAACCATCCAACCATCCAACCATACAATCATACAACTATACAACCATACAACCATCCACCCATACAATCATGCACTCATTCAGATAGCAACTTATCAAGCAAACTATGTCTGTCCATGGACAAACTTATGCCATTTCATTTCACGAATGCACAGAGCAAATGTGCTTAAATTGCCGCTAATTGCAATTGCACTGCGAATTGCAATGCAATAAAAAACCAAATGCATATGTAAATGCAACTGCATAAAAAATACATATATAAATAATATTAATAATAATAAAAAGTAAATAGCATTAAAGCTTCACTGCAATATAATGCACACAATTTTGTTGCACTCCTACAATACTTAACACTACACATATAACCACACACATAACCACATATAAATATGTATATATATATATATATATATATATATTTTAAACAATTAATATTTGCTTTACTCTTGAATCAGAAACTGACAAATACCTAGAAGCTATAACATTTAATAATATAAAAATAAAATTACAATCAGCATCTCAATCGCATTTCATTTAAGGACAGTTTGCCGCCAGCTGCAAATGGCGCCACATTTTATAAACAAATAACTAAATATAATAATGACATCTATATATATATATATACATATATATAGTGTATAAATTTGGGGATATTGTGCTAAATCATCAAAATTATATTTATATAAACAAATAGTATTATATATATACATTCACAGCGGCAAATCAAATATAATCCGCTGATCAATAGAAATTTGTGCTTGCAACATCATAAATATTATTTGTCTCATGAAAATGTTTATTTTAATATTTTAGCTATGTGTCGGATAATTCTAATAAAATATATTTAATAGCTAAATGATAAACATAACATCTGTATACAAATTCTTTTCTCTAATTATAAAATGTCCTTAGAAATGTGCCACAAATTCTTGGCAGAAATTCTATACTTAGTCCCTAAACATTAGTTTATATAGATGTATATATTTTTTTTATTTTTTCTATATATATTTTAAGCTTTTTATATTTTTAATATTTTTTATATTTTCATATATTTTTTATAATTTTTTTTATATTTTTTATACTTTTTTTATACATGCTCTGTATTTGCTTTTAGTGTATTTATATAGTCCTCTACCTTTGCTCTAGCTGCTATACAAATATTTATCTGTATCTATATCTCAATAAAATGCACGTTTGAATTTATTTAATTTTTTTTCAATTTTATTTTATTTTTTTTATTGCTTTTTTTGCTTTTTACTTACTTTTTTGCATAACGTGACGCAATTAAATACTATTTGCAACAAGATTCATCTGTAGAGTCATAAATAAAAATCTCTGTTTGAGTATATGCAATGCACTTTGCCTCAATCGTTTATCACTTTGTCTCTCTCTCTCTCTCTCTCTCTCAGACATATTCTGTCCCATTTTGTCTTCTTTGCACAGTTTCTTTTGGCCATCAAAAAAAACTGACGTCATTATGCTGTGCAAAGGGATAGTTGTATCCTCTGTACGCAGTGGCAAACAGCATGACGCACATGCAATTGGCGCCCTGTCTCTGCCTCAAGGATTGTTGTCTGACAAATATTGGTGACCATTTGGCGGCATTTCAACGGCCTTGCCAGGCATTAGGCAAAGAGTCATACCCAATGACCGTGTCAACTATCGATTGCCATAGAACCTAACCTAACCTTAATCTAACGTAGCATAACCTAACGTAACGTAACGTATACGTAATGCAATTGAAAATCTCTGCAAAAAAAAATTACAAAAAAAATAAATAAATAAATAAATCTACACAAAACTCAATGTCAAACTGTAAATTTATTTTCTACTACAGCAATTAAATATGTTTAACTTTATGTGACGTTATTTGGATTTTATGTAATGCAGCACATAACTATTTTAGTTCTGTTGGGTTTCCCACTCACCTGGCTAACCTTAGATTGACCCAAAAGTGCACTCTGGCCGTGTATTGTATGCCCTTTGCCCTCTGGTACTCTGGCACTCTGGCACTCTGGCACACTGTCCAACTGCTCATCTGTTCATCTGTAATCTGCAGTATGCCCTGTGCAATGGTTTTGGCAATTTCGTGGTCATTTAGTTGCCGTTGAGCGGATGGGTCTGTAAATGCGAAATGTGGTTTAGCTGCTTATGTTGGAAGCCGCTGAAATGATTGTGTTGTTGTTTTGCCTTTGATGTAAGGATGCCGCCATTGTTTCGGTTAATTAAAATTTGTGGTCCTTCAACGCACGTGTATGCACTCAAAATATATACATATATATATATATATATATATATATATTATATATTGAGATTTATATATATGTGTATATATATTGTAGCTGTATGTATATACATAGAATTTTCACTAAATTAGTGAACACCACAAGAGGATTATGGCATCGGTATTACTTGTCTTCTCTCGGTCTGCTCTTCTTCACCTTTGTGTGTAATATTAAATATGCACAGCACTTGAAGCTCAATCGCCAGCCAAATACAAACGCTGGGCTGGGCTGGGCTCTGGACAAGAAGTTATCTGCATTCCAGTGCCAAGAACCAGTTTGCCAGCCAGTCTCCCAGTCGTCCATACTTCCCCTACTACAACCCTGTTTGGATTGCTTACTGCTGCTGCTGTTGCTGTTCTCTGTTGCCATTGCCTTTGCTCCCTCAGAAGAAGCGAAACCAAAACCAAATGCAGTCGCGATGATTCATGCCCAGATTCTGCCTTCAATTCCAGACTGAGCAGCGTCCATTGCTGCTGCTGCTGCTGCTGCTGCAGTGTTGCTATGTTTGTTTATATATATATATATATAAACTGAATATTGTTGTTGTTGTTGTTGTTTTTTTCGAATTTGCTTTAATTTCTACTTCTTTTATTCAACAGCATGTCGCGAAATTTTGTTCCTGTTGTTTCCCACGCCATAAATGTGCATTACACAAGAGTTTGTTCTTCCTTTGCTTAAACACATTCGATTTTATGCACATCCCTTGACTTTAGGAACTTAACTGAATCGTTTCTGTATTGATGTATGTTTGTGTAAGTGTTAGTATGTGTGTGTGTGTGTGTGTGTGTGTGGTACGCGGCGTATGCGTAATCAGTTGACTACAGTCATCAGCCAGTTGGCCTAACAAGTTTCAACACATACAGAGAGAAAGAGAAACACTTATACACACACACACACACACACACACACACAGAGACATGCCAATTTTATGACAAACTCAATGTTGAAGTTAAGTGAAGTCGGTTTCTTGTGGCTTCACTCGGATGCAGCTGCCAGCTAAACTCAAAAATGTGTTTTAAGCTCTAGGAGTATGCAGTGCGAATACCAGCGCCAAAGCTACTCTCAACGCTGGAAATGTTAAGTTTTTCCCCCTTTAGGTTATTCTTACTAGTATGTGGTGGCTGTTGGTGGCAACTATTAAACTTGTTTCCGTTGTACTTATATATAGGTATATAACATATATATATATTTTATTTTCCTTTTTTTTTTTGTGGAGTAATTTCATAGAATTTATGACCGTCTTTTTCGTAGGGATCACAAAGTTTTAGCAGCAATCTTCTTGCTTCAACTTTATGGCGACTTTTGACAGCTTCGACACACGGAAACGTTCCACAAAAAAAAAAAAAAAAAATAGAAAGAAATTTTCATACTCTAATAATATATTTCAAGTTTTATTCTTTTTTCTTTTTTTCTTGTTCTATTTTCCACAGTCAAAGCAAAGATTTACAATTTGAAGCTTAGAAGAATAGAAAAATTCCTAAATTATTAATCTTTAACTGTAGAAACACTGTGTGGCATTCTAATAAGTGTTATGTAAGTGCTGGCGATGGGTTCACATCGATAAGAATTTATTATAAAGTAGGCAGCCAACCATTTTGAATAATTCAGCTTAAATCTTATATGAAACAATGGTACACAATCTGAGAAGAATTGAAATTTTGTGGAAGTCTCAAAATAAAACAGAAGAAAAAAAAAAAACAAATATAAATATATATATATATATATAGAAATAAAAGCAACAACCTACAGCTTGGGGCTTTCACAAACATAACCCTGGAAAGTGAAGTACATTAAACAATATACAACACTTACACATATGTATATATATATAGAAGCACACACACACACACGTACACACAGGCACACATGCGCACATGCACATACATGAAGATTGTGAGGCAATCGACAACTTTCACGCGCTGTGCCAACTCGAGCTCAAAGACAATGTTATCATAGGCCTACATTTGTGTGGCATGTTAGTGCGACCGTAAGGGGCAGCTAAAACAGCAACAGCAACAGCAACAACAACAACAACAGCAACAAGAACAACAAACACAAAACTACAAGATGCCGCAAAAGAACGCAAACTGGCAAAAATTTAGGTACCAACAACATAAAAAAATAAAAGCAAAAAAAAAACACAACAAAAACAAAACCGAAGTTGTGTACCAAATTCCATGCTGTGGCAAAGAAGCCGCCGCTGAAGCGTAGAGATACAGATACAGATACAGATCCACAGATCCGCAGATCTTCCTCTCAATGTTTGTGTGTGCCTGTTGGATCCCTGTTTCATGTGCGCAGGCATAACTAAGCGTTGCACGAATTCGCGAAATTGGCCACCGCAGCAGCAGCAACCGCAGCGGCAGCAACAACAACATCAGAAGCCAAAGGCTTGAACCAAATCAAAGGACACATATTGAATTTCAGTAAGGCTTTCTGTTGCTGCTGCTGCTGCTGCTGCTGCTGCTGCTGCTGCTGCTGCTACTTCGGCACTGACCTTTTGTGGCACATGAGACACATGGGGCACAGAAGGGGCAGAATGTGCGAGTTTAGTTATTAAAATGAATGCGAATTCAAAGCGCAACTCGCTGCATTTATGCGACTGACTTAATTACAGGCGAGGCCGCAAAATGCGAAGAGCCATGTAAATTGTTGAGCCGCCGCCTGTCGTTTATTTATAGAAAATAATGAATTGAACAGGTGAGATCGAGAAAATGATAAGCATAGAAATTCCAGCATGCAACAACGAGCCGGGGCAATGTTAAAAGCCAAAGCTAAAGCAAAAGTATCTTGGCCCAAAACACAGCTTCAACTGCCAACTTTAGCTACAGCTACAGCTACAGCTACAGCATCAACTCGGTAACTCGGTAACTCGGCAACTCGGCAACTTGCAACTTGCAACTGGCAACTGGCAACTCGTAAGTCGCAAGTCGCAAGTCCAACTCCAACTGCAGTTGCCATTGCAAAATCAGCGAACGAGCGCAGCAAAAAGCAATCCAATTTACTGATTTATTTCTTATTTTACTTTGACTATGCAACAACAGCGACACAGCAACAACAGCAGCAACAACAACAGAAACCACAACGGAGGCAGTCACGGCAACAGCAGCTCCCGAGCCTCAGCCTCAACCTCAGCATCTCCTGATGTAGTTAGTGGGCTTTGCTTTGATCTTGATTCTTGATGCTGGGCTGCGACGCCTGACAATGATGACGAGGCATACAGAAGAGTCTCAGCCGATACAAAAGGTATGCCAAAAAAAAAAAATAAAATAAATAAAATAAAATAAAAAATAAAAAAAATAATATCAACAAAAAACAACAGAAATTGAAAGCAGCTTTAGATCTTAACGAACTTTATATACACTTTAAAAATATAAAATTCTTTCAAAACTTATTAAATGAATTATTTAATTATTTTTTATTTAAACATTATTTATTTACTTTTATTAATAAGTATTTATTTATTCAAAATAAATTATCAATAAAGTGTTAATATTAATTATAAACTTATTTAATATATATTATTTATTTAATATATTATTAGTAATAATAAAATTAAATAAAATTCGACAAAGAATTTAGTGAAATTAATTTATAATTAAAATAATAATAATAAATAAGCAAATACAAAATAAAAATAATAATAAATATAAAACAACAAATTTAAAAAAATATTTTAAATAAAAATATATATAAATTGTTGAAAATATTTATTTATAAAAATTTAAAAACAATTTAAAAGCTTTTAGTCAATAAAACGAATAATTAAAAATATAATTGGGTAAAATTATTTTGCCATAAAAAGTTTAATAAAAAAATTAATATTAAATAAAAATTATATTTATACATACATAAATTTAAAAAAAAAATATAAAACTATATATATTATAATTGAAACATATTTTATAATTATAAAAATTATTTATAAAGCAAAGAAACAATTTGTATAAACCCGATGAAAATAACGAGAATATATCAATATCCAATTCAAATAAAATAAAAAAAAATAAAGAAATTAATTAATAGTAATATAAAAATTAAATAAAAAAATAAAAATGTAAATGAATAGAAAATAAATATGAAAAAATTAAATAAATTAAGAAATCAAGAAAATGAATTTATTTTGAAATTAAAAAGAAAATTTGTTAATTTAATTCTTTTAATATCTTTGACATATTATCACGTATATTTAGCATTATTACTATTATAACTATTTAATTAATAATAATTGTGTGAATTCATTATAAATAAATATTGTTTTTATTATATAGTTATAGTGAGTTAACTATTTGAACAGTTGGTTAATTTAATGTTTATAAAGGGCATTAAAAGACGCAGCTAAAGTCAATGGAAAACGACAATTTTAACATTCGTGTAGGCAAAAGTTTGCTGGTTGCACAGATGCAGATGCCACGACATTATTTTTGCCACTTGGCCTGGGAGCCGGAGCCGGCGGCCACGACAGCAACTGGCAACTGGCAACTGGCAACCGGCAAACTTGCAACCTGGCAACCTGGCAACCTGGCAACCTGGCAAAACTGGCAAACGGCGATGACTTGGTTCGCATCTTTGTCGCTCATGCTTTATTTAGGGTTTCATGTATAAATATTTTTATTTATTGTGCAACACATTCGCACACGTTGCAGCTTCAACTTCAAGCTGCAGGATGTGCAGCACGACATCAGCAATGCCAACAGCAACAGCAACAGCAACAAAAACTTTAACAACAACAACATCAACGGCAACAATAATGATGATGATGTGTAAACTCGCGGTTGGACGCTTAATTTCTACCTTGGCCAATGCTCGGGATTGCTGCCAACTGCAGCCTGGGGTCGCTCTTTGTATATTGAAGCTGTATATTGGTATTGATACTGGTACTGGACAGAGCCTGGATCATATTTATATATATATATATATATATATATATATATATATATGTATATGTGTATGTGCGTGCTGTAAGTTCTCAGCCCTTTTGCTTTGTTGCCAATTGTTGCCAGTTGTCTGCTGTTGCCAAGGGAAACTTTCAATTCGAATCGGGCTAAGTCATTGTGTTGACCAACGGCAATCAAATGTGGTTCAAGAATCATGAAGCAAATTATCTAGAATTCATATTATATTATATTTTATATATACAATAGTATAGTATATATATCTTAATTATAATTAGTTTTGCTTTTCAGTTATAACTGACATCTGAATATGTAACTTTTGTTTGATTTGTTTCCCATTGTTTTAATATCATACTGTTTTTAGCTGGACATAACTGAAGGAATCGATTTCATTCATACGCAATTTTGTTGAAATCTGTCAATAACACGTTGTCATGTTGCCAGAGCAAAAGGAAGTCAAAATCAAACCCAATTTCAATCCCAGTACCAATACCAGCAGTATCAGTAGCAGTACCAGTACCAGTACCAGTACCAGGTCCAAAACTCATACCAAATGTCGCATTCATTTCACAATCAGAAAGACAGAGCCCAAAACTAGAAAGACAGAGAGAGACAGAGAGAGAGAGAGACAGACACCTGCAGGGAGGCTATAGTTTATGTCTATGTCTATGTCAGTAGTCAGCAGTCAGTGGAAGGTAGCTTTAGCTATAGAGGATTGGGTTAGTTTGTGCCATACGTTGAGTGAAGGGGGAATCTGTGCACTGTGTATGACTTGGATTGGGTTAGCTTGGGTTGGCTTGTGCGGCACACACTCATCATGGCCATTGACAAGTAGCTGTCAGACAAAAAGAAAGACACTGGTGCACATCAGTGAGACGACGATGGACCACTTTTGATCTGCCCTTGGCCATGTAACAAGTAACGGGTGGCAGGTTGCGAACGAAACATGTTGCAGGTGCTATGTGGTGGTGTATTTAGTGTATTGGTGTATTGCTATATTGGGTGGTGGTTAGCGGGTTGTCGGGTACTAAGGTTGTTGGATTCTCGGGTTGTTTGGTTGATGGTCTTATGTCTGACGGTAGCTACCCTAATACAATGTGCCAAATCAAGCACAAAGATCCAATATCCTGCAATGAAATAGAATTACAATTACACGGTACACAATTTGATTGAATTGAAGTCAGCAGCAGCAACAGCAGCAGCAGCAGCAGCAACATCACCAGCAGCAACAGCAAAAGCAATAGTAAAAGCATCAGTTCTATGTAATTGTGATGGCCCATAATTGGCAGACATTTGGTTTTCAATTTTCTCTCAGTGTAGCCAGCATAACATTGATTGTTACAATGATGAAGTGCTATCGATGTCTGTTGCGTTTGACTGATTTTCAGTTTCGCTGGAAAAACGAGACGCCCTCAAAGTGCGGCAACCAACATGTGGCATTGCAACTTGAAGGAATTCAAGGCCCAGGTTATACCCATGCCTATCCCTATATCAATACCAATACAAATACATACATTTTTTTACCACTACCATTACCATTGCCTATGACTTTGCCTATGTTCAGGCAAGAGGCAACAGGCAACAGGCAAGAGGCAACAGGCAACAGGCAGCAGACATACTAACAGCCAACTCAGTCAACTGCAAGTGCCGCCCAGGTCTTTAAAAATGTAAGAGTTCAACGATGGCATTCAAATACAAGTGTGTATATATGTATGTATGTATATTTGTATATATATATATATATATATATATATATATATGTATATACTGCCCGATGACTTCACACATTCCTGGGCACACACCGGGCAAACAAGAACTTCCTTGAGACCAAACAATGTCTTTAGCTAGCACCACAGTCCCAGTCCCAGTCCCAGTCCCAGTCCCAGTCCCAGCCCCAGTCCCAGCCCCAGTCTCAGTCTCAGTCTCGGTCTCAGTCGCAGTTCAAGCCGCAGCCGCAGTCTCAGTATCCAAGCCCCCAAGTAAAGAACTCAAATGCTGAACCAGTTTTTGGTGAATGAAAAATCAACAAAACCAAAAATAAAAGAAAAAAAATAAAATAAGAAAAAAAAGTTGCACAAAGCTATGGTATGCATCTGTTGGATACAGAAGGGGGGAGGGGCATAGTGGTAGGTATATTGGTACAGGGGCCAGGGGTGTGCAACCAAAAGAGTCGGAAACTAAAATACTTATAATAAAAAGAAATTAAAATAAAATTCAAAAATGTGCAAAACGAGCGCATCGAGAGAAACGAGAAATGCTGCATGCCACTGCCACTGCCATTGCCACTGCCACTGCCACTGCCACTGGCATTGCCATTGCCAGAGTAACTGCCAAAGACATAGCGTCAGCCACAGCCACAGCTACAGACTTAGACTCAGACTCAGCTCCAGCTTTAAATTCAAGTCCAGCCACAGTTCCAGCCACAGCCACAGCTACAGCCGCAGCCATAGCTATAGCCATAGCCATAGTCAAAGTCAAGCCAGGGCCAGGTCCCGCAGAAGAATCTCCATGCCATTGCCAGTGCCAGTCAGGCTGGAACCTGTTGGACCAGTCGATGGCGGCGGGCAGCACACACACAAAATGCCACCAACGTGTTTGGATCCAGGCTCAGTTCCAGGCCAGGATAAAAGAGCCACTCTGTTCCGTTCTTACGCTCTTCTCCCCCTCTCTCTCTATATATATGTATATACATGTGTGTCTCTTTCTTTGTATTTCTCTCTCTCTCGGTAACCCTCTCTTTCTATCTGTATTTTGGCTTCACTCTTTTTCTCTTTGTTTGAGCTACTATCGGTGAGCATTTCAAGTGTAAAACGCTGTCGCTTGTGGAATGCGCCCAACATTGGCCATATTTGCTGCACTAAATCAAGCGTTTAAACGAAATTTGAGTTGCCCCAAAAAACATGAAGAACAATAAAAAGAACACCAACAACAACAATAAGTAGAAAAAGAAAAAGGAAGAAGAACAAGAATAACAACAACAAGAACAAAAGTCCCGAGACAACTTTTGGTCCGTTCTCCTCATATTGCTGAGAGATCAAAACTTTTCGCCAGGCAACATAATTTATAGATGCCGTTTGCCTAAATTCGTTTAATTTCATCTCTTCACACACACATACATACACACACATACACACATACTTAAATATACATATATATATATATATATATATATATGTTTGTACATATATAGTCAGATACAGAAAGGGAATGGGATTGAATTTACGTTTTACCTGTTGTTCCAGTTGCTTTTGTGTGGGTTGCTGCCCTGGACTCTGGACCCAGGAACCGGGCTGATTCTCTACAAAAGGGTACACCGTACCATCTTACCATCCAACCATCGGCATGGCCTGTGTGCTCTCTCATCGAAATTGTTGCGCGCTGATCGTTCGTACATTATAATTTATAACTTTATCTAAACGATGTGGTGGTGTTTAATTTTCGACTTCACCTTTTCAATCTTGTTTTTATTTTAGTTATTTTTTTTTTCTCTTTTTCCTTTATTTTGTGTATTTTTTTTTTTTGTTTTTCTTTTTGTTTCAGTTTTATTGCAGTTACTTGTAGCCATCAACCTCTCATCATTTGACTCGTGAACCGATTCTGTTTCTGTTTCTGAATCAGTTTCCGCTTCGCATGACTCATTCGAGGAATACGAGAAGAGATTTTTCGCTGTTAATTTTTAGATGCTGAAACGATTTAGTTTTTTCTTCTTCTTCTTCTTCTTCTTCTGTTTTTTTAGTTGTTTATCGCACACTAATTTGAATAGGTAAAGGTAAAATGTGAGTTCCATTTAACGTGGAACTACCAACATACCAGATGAACATATCATTGTATTGAATTGGAGTGAAGTGGATACGATTGAATTGGATACGATTTGAATCTAAAGTTAGGCTAAAACCGTTTGCTGCCTGGGTAACAAGGCCAATGAGGGCGTTGCTGTTTTACCGCTCAGCTGGATATCCGTAACTGACCACCGTGAAGTTTGTCCATTTGTCCATTTGTCCATTTGTCTGTGTGTCTATGTGTCTGTTTTCAGTTGTCGGTTTTCTTGTTAATGAAGAAATAGATAGATAGATAGATAGATGGACGAATCGGTACAACAGGCTAGCCAAAGTGCTGAGTAACTAGCCTATACTCGAATTGTCTCTCTGTGGCTTGGCTGACTGTTCAAATGTCTTTGGCAAACGATTCAGAATCTGCTAAGCGCCTGTGGTGATGAGTGAAAGTCTTGCAAAAATATATACATATATCTATATATATATATATATATATATATATATAAGTCGTGCATTGTTTTCTTTTCAGGTAGAACCAACAACAACTACAACAATAGCACATAAAACAATCTTTTCAATATTTGAAAATCACTCGCGTGCTGTGAACTGAGGCCAAAATGCCATGGTTTCATTTAAAAGAAATTGTTAAGAAAACTCTCTAAAATCCTATTGATTGATCTGATAATCTCATGTCTTAAATAAATGTTTGTGCAAATTGCTACGAAATATTTAAGTACACTAAAAGGATGATAAAGGCAACGTTCTATCTGGATTTAATCTACCTTTACAAATATTTCTATATATATATACGATTATGTATATATATATATATATATATATATTTCTATGCATATATAATATGCACTTTGTTTGCTGATAAGAACATACACAATCTGACACAAACAGTTCATTAAACTGATCGTTAAAAATTTCTAAAGAGTAAAATTAGAATTCAATCATCTGTCAATTAAAACCTTTGATTTAAGTGCATGTAAATTCAATGCGGCCCCGATGAAAGAAAACATTTCAATAAATGAGAGATCAGCATTGTTTTTATTTTTTATATTTTTTATTTTTAATGGATCGCTTTGGTAGCAAATCAATGATCAATTTATGTTCTTTATTTGTATGTAAATCATGCGCATAAAATGCGATACTTATCGGTAAATATATTCAGTATTATTGCTACCCTATGTATAAGGAAACTAAATTTGATTGATTCTCCATATATACATGGCTATATATATATATATATATCTACTTGTTATTATTGGATTTGGCAACAATTTAATTGTTTATTGCATACCTAATTGGGATTGAATTTACCTTAACTGTATTATGTATAATCTAAATATCTATTACTTTCAGCGGATTTCTGCATATTAACTTTGTATTATAAAGCTTATAGAAATAACATTTAAACATTGAAATTTAAAAATAATTTTGCTTTATTTTTAATATAGCAAACTATAAGATTATATATATATATTGTATACAAAATATTTTTTACATATTTATTGAGTTGAACTTTAAAGCATTTATTTAAGATTTAAAATAGTTTTAGTTTTATATATATTTAAGAGTTTTATTTATTAAATAAAGTATCTTAATTGGTAACAATTTGCGTTCTGGCTAATATCTATCAGCTAGTACAAACAACTTACAATATAAATTTCAAATATTGTCGCACAATTTTGCACCACGGCCTGTTAAGAGCTCTCGGAGTTCATATTGAGAGAGTAAACAGTGCCATTTTGAGTATAGCAGCAGCTTAACAGCTGTGACACAGACACGATACAAACAACAGACATTAATAAAACAGTTTATTTGGGTTTCAATTATATGCGCCGACAACTCAACTTGACAGCGACAACAATATACAATATATAACAGAAAAATATAATAAACAAATTTAACGTTAAAACATTATATAATATTTTCATTAATGAATTATTTAAAATTTATAAATAAATAATAGTTTTTAATTAACCAATAGCATCCTGATCAAAGCAAGTGTGTCTGGATCACTTGATTCTGTTTTGCCTTTTGCTCTCTAAAACCCGAACGCTTATACGCTCGCTCAACCAATCGTTGCATTCGGTTAGTTGCCAAAGGCAAAGGCGCAAACATTCAAAAAAAAAACAAAAATAAAAATACAAAAAACGAGCCACTGTTCAGTTAGCAAAAGACCGACATAAAAGAGGCAGAGAGCGAGAGTTCGTGTGTGTGTGTTCGTGAGAGAGAACGCGTTTGTAAATGTAAGTTTTGAATTGTTTCTGTGAGTCTGCAAGATACAGTTAGTTGTGAACGAACCGTCGGCGTGTACAAACGTGTCGCTGCGTTAAAGTGATTTTCAAATTCGTAATTCTAGGAGTAACGAAATTGTAGGCACGTCTTTTCGTACTGTTAGAATATACTTGGCCCATAGCCGCCATCGCGTAGGCAATTAAATCGGTAAATTGCTAAAAGCAAATGCAAATTAATTGAAATATCGACGCGCAATCCATAATGAAAATCGATTCTGGCAATAAAAACCCAAATTAAAAACCAATAAAAGACACGCAATAAGTCAATAAAACTTACAATCAACCAACTTCAATTAATTTCAATACAAATACACTCAACGAATTGTTTTGTATTTTAAAATTGCATTATCAGAAACTTATTTAATATAAACTGTTGCTGTTGATGATAATGTATATGCATTAAAATATATATGTATATATAATTATATTCACTATAACAATCTATTATATATATATATTAAAGATTAACCTTTTTGTGATTATGTCATGAAGAATCTTTGTACGCGCAATTTGAAAATTCTTTAGTAATCTTACAAAACAAAACAAAAATAAAAACAACAAAGAAAAATAGAAAATAAAATTAAGTAAAAATTAAGAAGGAAAAAAGAAAAGGGGAGAGAGAAATCTAAATTTGAAAGTGTGACGTGCGTGTCATTTAGTTTAAATAAAAACGCAATAACAAAAACAACACATAAACAACAAACACAACCAACACAACAATCACAACAACAACAACAACAACAACAACAACAACAAGGCTAGACACGCGTGTATTTTTTTGCACATTTTTTTTTTTGCGACGTCAACGCGCAACAAACGTGAGAGACAGCAGCGAAACTCTCCGTTGTTGTGTGTGTGGTTTTTTTTTTTGTATTTGTGTGCGTTACGGCCTAACCGGCAAGTGCAAAAAAAAGTTTGTGTGTGTGCCTCTCGCGTTCTCTCTCATTCTCCCTCTTTTGATATCCACGTACGACTGTGTGTGCTTGCGTGTGAGTGTTTTGGTGTCGAACAGCTGTTTAGGTGCAACATGCAGTAGAGCTGCCTAATATTGTAGGAGCCTTAATAAATACACATACACACTCACACATACACGGATACAAATACGCACACACACACATACACAGTTATATATAGTTATATATACCACAATAATACATATCCATAACAGACACAAACACAAAATATCACATACATACGCACACAGACAGAGACTGAGAGAAGCAAAGGCATTTCTTCTATAGTCTGTGGTATCCGTTTGGCATTTTCTGCATAATTCGAAAAAGAATTTCACACATCAAAATGGCCGTCAGGATCTTTGGGCCGCAGCAGCAACAATGTCTGGCAAAATTGCTGCTTTTTGTGGCAATTTGCAGCGTTGGTGTGGCAACAGCCAAACACTTAACTGCCAGTCCTGATGATGGCGACATAATGGCTGGCAATGATAATAACATCAATGTGAATGCCCACCATCAGCAACATCAGCAACATCAGGCGACGCATCAAACGCATCAAACGCATCAGCATCAGCATCAACATACCGCCGTAACGCACCACCGGCGACGTTTGCAGCGCGACTCTACAGCCAAGGATACAGTGCAACAACAGTGTGAGGCAGTCAAGGGTGACTTTGAATCGATCGACATCAGGTCGAGTGGATTTTACAATGAAAAAGGTAAGTCCAGCATGACAGTTGCCAACTCAATGGCTCAATACCTCAATACCTCAATACCTCAATGCCTCAATTTAACAAATTTCACAATTCCACAAGCTCTCAATCTTTCAATCTCCCTTTGCCACTGCAATAGCTCAACGAAGCATGAAAAAACGACTAAAATTTCCACAAAAAAAATCAAAAAAATAAAAAGAATTAAAAAATTACATTTTTACGAAAATGACGACCCTTTTTTCTCTTACTTAGGATAAGAAAAGGATAAGGTAATAAAGGATTAACAGGATAATTGATTACCATGTAAAATGCTTAAAAATTATGCTCTAACTTTAGAATAAGCAACTTAAATCTAGATACATTTTAAATTTATACTATTTATGCCTTAATATATCCATTATATAATGTAAAGTTAAGTAGTGTTTATTGTTAGTATAATTTTTGGTAGCAAGTTTAATCAGAAACTTAATATAATCACAGAGATTGTAAGAGCCATTAGAATTTGCAACTTGAGGCAAGAAAATCAGTTGCAGTCAAAGTTTAGCGTCGAGCAACTATTTAACGCTTAACGCTGAGCGATTGTCTACGCCTTATACTTTACTTTGCTTTTTCTTTTTACCTCTTTAAACAGCACCCCCCCCCCCTCCCCCCTCTCCACACCACCTTTGAGTCATTAAGTTTAAATGAAGCAGCAGTAGAGACAAGGCATATGCAAATTCATTGAGCTGACTTCGACCCTCAAGTGGGCAGCAATCTGTCACTTGAGTTGGCAAACGGTGTCCATCCATTGCGAACTAAAATCTTGCACGCACACACAGACACACACATACTAATACAGTTTTAGTAACAGATGAAAAGATACGAACTGTATAAGCAAATGGCATGTCCGCAATTAGAAACGTTTGTACTATAAACGAAGTATTAGGCAATGCCCCAAAAAGCATTTTGGAGGCCTGGAGCCTGCCCACGCTGCAGGTTCATTATATATATGTATAATATTTTGATATCTAAGAGATATATCTTGATGTCGGTATCATCATTTATTATTCTGATTTTCGGGCATATCAAGTGGCACATATCTAACTGTGTGAAGGCAAACTAATACATGCACAAATCTATTCAACAACTACTATATATACATTTGTATATTTACATCTATGAGATACTTTTGTTATTGTTTTCATTTTGTTTATGCATATTTCACACATGAATGTGGCTCGGCGTTAAGTCAAACATCGAAGATAACATCGAATACGCAATGAAAATGGTCAGCGAAAAAAAAAAAACTAAAATAAATTGTATATACTTAAGCATAATGTATCTATATCTTTAGCCATATCTATGTATATATGTCCCAAGAATGCGAGTAAATTCAAAAAAAAAAAAAAATCAAAAAAAATAAAACTCACGCAGCGCAACGCAATGCGGCGCGTAATTGAGTGAAAAATAATTATTATTGATTAACCGACCTTCAGTTGGTATTTACACGTTAACGCACAATTACAGGACAGCAGCTATGCTAGTATCTATAGATACTTTGATGCTGAGATACTTACATATTTATATATGTGTGTATGTGTGTGTGTGTGTGTGTGTGTGTGTGTATAGATGTATACGTGTTACCTAGGTATAATCGTGCGGCATGATGTTGCAAGTTTGCGTTGTGTTTGACTGCTGCTCAATGTTGTTACCTGCCTGCTTGGCTGGCTGGTTGGCTGGCTGGCTGGCTGCCTGCCTGCTGAGCACTTTTTTCTCACACACGCAGGTAGTTAACAAATAAACACAAGTAAAGGAAAAGTATCTGTAAGATACATGGCAGCAAACGCCCGCATCGCGGCAACAATGAGCAGCAGCAGCAGCAGCAACAACTGGCGACTTGCCACTTGCCGCCTGCCACTTGCGACTTGCGACTGACTTTTCCAAAAGATTTATCCACATGAACGCTTGTTCAATGGAGCTGACTTCACAGACTTCACTTTGACTCTATTGTAATAGTTGTAGTTGTTAACTGTTGTTGCTGTTGTTGTTGTTATTAGCATTTGGCTTTTGTGGAATCTTAATTGGAGTCTCTGTTTTGTTTACTTCTTCTTCTTTTTTTTCGAGTGTAATAAGTAACTGCAAGCGCCAAATCGAACAACCAAAAAAGCAGCGCCTCTATTTACATTAATGTATCTTTATGTGCGTATCTATGTATAACTATCTATGTGTATTAATGTATGTATGTATGTATGTATTGTATGTATGTATATATGTAACAATGTATCAATGTATCTATTTATCAATGTATCTCTTCCTGTGGTCGTTGCTCTTAATGGCCCGCTTAAGTGTATGCCTAAGTTCAATTTTTTTTTTTTTTTTTTTTTGACTTTTGTCTATCTTAACTTGGCCCAGCGTATATACTAGTATGTATGAGTTGGCCTGGTCTGCGCCTTGGCTCATCGTCTGTCGTTTATTTACTGTTTACATAGTTCAACTTGTGCTCCGCCTGCGTTTTATTTATGCCTCAACGTCCTGCCCCTTAATACTCAACTGTTTGTGTGTTACTTTTACGTTTATGTTCTGTTTGTGATGCTAATCTGATGTCTGTGTCATGCATACGATAAATGTTTTTCAGGTATTTACGACTACTACATACATATATATATATATGTATTTTCTTTTTCTTTTTCTTCTGCTTGTATTTGTGTCGTTTTTTTTTTGTATTTATACCTTTTACTATTTGGTATGTAAACCTCGCTACGCACTTGGGCGCACCACATAAAACTCAATTTCATTTTAATTGTGCGCACTATGCGACTGCTAATTGAGCTGTAGTAACACACACACACACACACATATACACATGTATATGCATATACTATGAAAATACTTAAGTAGAAGAAAATAAGCTGAAAATAGCTTTAGCTTATTTTTTTTTTTTCTGTATATTTTTTTGTATTTTTATATATATTTTTTTTTTTTTTTTGGCCCATTCGTAAACATGGCCCATTAACATTAACACGTTACATACTAAGAATATGCCCATAACAATGCTTTAAAAAACAAACAGGAAGTCGTATCTAATCATATCTGTATCTGTATCTGTATCTGTATTTGTATCTGTATCTTGTAAACTGACGACTATGTTACTAAATATTTAAGCAACTCACAAGCAACACAACAAAAATTAGAACAAACTCTGAGATACATTCGCTTTACCCAGTAAACAGCACCTTTTTACCCTGTCTTCTACTCCCCTGCTACCCTTCTTCTGCTTCTTCTTCTTCTTCTACTACCTAACATTGCTTGCCACACACTGTACGTTGTGTGCTGTCTGCGTAGATAAGAGAAAAGTGCAAATAGAGTTGAAAACGTGAAACGTGCAACTTCGTTTTGGTTATAGTATAGTATAGTATAGTATAGTGCATAGCATAGGGCGTTGATGGGTGTGGGGAGGGGCGGAGCGGGGTGTGGATTGATGAAGTAAAGTGGTTGCAAGTGAAAAGTGGAACGAAAAAGTGGGAAAGACGGGTGGAAGTAGGGGGTAAAGGGAGCTTAACTTACCAGAGAACTTTTCAATTTGTTTCATAAACTACAAAATAGTTCCTGGGTGCCAGTACTTTTGCCACAGAGAAACAGAGCAAAAGAGACAGAGAGAGAGAGAGAAAGAGAGAGAGAGAGAGAAGGAGAAAGCGAGAGAATAAAGAGATAAACCAAAATAATCTGCTCGTATAACAAATGAAAATACTTTTATATATAGAAAAAAAAAGCTAACTAAACTAAATTTTAATACGCTAGATGAGCACTCTAAGTGACCGAATCATTTGGTTAACTAAACAATTGGGTCAAAGTTCAACTCATATGCATTTCATATACTAAAAGAATTTTACTTAATTCTTAAATAAAAACCAATTTACTTAAACTTCTTCAACTACAAAATTATTTACACCAAACTTAATTGCAATTATTATAAGCTGAAAAGCTTTCTGTGTTGCAACATGTTGCATAACCCTTACTTGTACTTAACTTCTATGCATTACTGCAATTCAAATGAGTGTTGCATTTACATTAGCAACAATTGTTGCTATTAATTGAATAAGCAACCAAATCAGTTGCAATGCTTCTTACCTTACTCCTCTGCTCCCCCCACCCTCTGAATACGTTGAATGCTTCCCAGCTTAACGCACCTCTGGTGGCAGCAAAAAGTTACGTTGAATGCTGAACTTCAGTGAAAGACAGACAAAAACTGAACCAGCAATATACAGTGAATACTCTGCTAGGCGAACAGCAAACTTCAGACAGTTTTTTTTGATAAGTTTTCGCTTAAATGTAGAGCCTGATTTGCGTTTTAAAATCGCTATAAAAAAAACAATGAGTATATATTTTTCAAAATTTTTTTTTAACCATTTCGTAAACAGCAAACCTTCTACTAAATATCTGACACATTGACAATGACATTCGAAATTTCAAAGTCAAGATTATCGATAGTTCAAAAAGCAAACGCTAGATGGGCCACCCTGTATATATCATAAAGGTAACAAAAAAAGTAAAATTGTTGCTTATACGAGTAGTTCGTTAGCACAGGTTTTACTGTATGTATATAGTGTATAGCTTAATTTAATTTTAAGTTAAATTTAGCTTAATTTTGGTCGCAATTTTAAGACTTTTTAATAGTTCAAATTTCAAACTATTTTAAGCACTTAAATAATAATATTTTTAATATCTTTTAACTTTTACTTTTTTTATCTTTGATTATATCAATTATATATATATATATATATAGTACATGTGTGTGTGTGTGTGTGTGTGTATTTTGTTAGATTTCCGGTTATTTAACATATTTCATTAAATTTAATTTTTATGCTAATTGCCTGACCAATTTCGCATACAATTTTGCAATATAAAAATCTTTAAAACAAAATCCATCAAAATGTCTTGATCCAAAAACCAAAAACTGAAATCCAAAACACAAAAAGAAAAATATTTCAAAATTTACAAATTTAGACCCAAAACGTGCAGATCGTTAAAATTAAATATTTTATATATATATATATATATGTGTGCCACAGTTTCACTGTATGTGTGTGTGTGTGTGTGTGTGTGTGTGTGTGTATGTTTCTATTTGCGGCCATACAATTGTTTACGTTGCGTTTCATTAAAACAAATGATCCAAAAAAAAACTTGTTTTCGTTAAGCAACATTTATTTGCATGTTGTTGTTGTTGCTCTTGTTGTTATTGTTATTGTTATTGTTGTTGTTGCTGCTGTTGTTGTTATTATTATTGTTGTTTTATTTGATTGCATTTGTCTTAAGTTAATAGCCTTTATGTGATTTGACATTGAAATTGATTTAAGAATTATATTAATAAATATCAATTAGTTGCTGTCTAGGCCAAAATGTCAAATTTTTGGTTGATTACTTTCAAAAATCTTAATTGTCACATAACGGTTTATTAAATATTGCACGAATTCAATAAGTGAAACTTTTAACTAGAGTAAGTATAAAGCCTTTCAACTCAGAGTACTGCAACTTCTCTAGCTGAGAGCAATCCCTTAGCTGCAGCTGTTTGGCATCCTCTCTAGAGCTGTATATAATTTATCTTTTGATTTCTCCAATCAGAGAAAAAAGTTTGCTCTTCCATTGAATATTGAACAGTGCTTGTAACATCCTTATAAAGGGTTAAACCTCCTTTCCCCCCACATTGCCTTATATGAAGCATCGTTTCTTCTTATTTTGAGTTCAACTTTTGTTGATTTAAGTACAAAAAACTTTATATTCCATTAACATAACATCCTGTTACATATTTAATTGTTTTTATGTTGTACTTTAAATACTTGAAATTTTTAGTTTTTGCTTACTAAATGCGCTTTTAGTAGGGCTTTAATTTAATGCAGCATTAAGTCGTATTTCATACCCAAAAAGGCAACGTGAACTCAATACATCAATTAAGTTCGACTTTTTAGTTCAACCTAATTGCTAAATGCTTTCAATATGCTACACGATTTCATTTAATACCCTATAATAAAATGCAGTAAGGGGTATATTAATGTTTACCACATCAATTATAAAAGAAATAACTAATTTTTATTTATATACTATTGCACATAGTTGAAGTTTATGCTTAAACCTATAACTCTTTGCTTACAGGGTATACTTTGGTCGGTATTTTTTTGTGCATTAAACAGGATTATCAATTAAACGAAAAAGTAAACATTTTTTTTTTTTAATTGATTGAATGGAATTACAAGTGCATTTTAAGACTTGTCTAATGATTTTCCTACAGTCGCCTAATGGATTTCCAATGAGCTCAAAAATTATTTTTCTGTTTTAACTGATTTTATTTTCGTTGTGTTTTGTTTTGGTTTTCGACATCATTTGAATGAAATAGACACGAAATCAACATTATATATATATATATATATATATATATATATATTTTATATATAGTTAACAAACTGATTAAATTAAAGTTGTACAGTTGGAAATTTTTATGAGAAAAATTTAAGATTTTCCCTTTGGACTTCAGTCGAATAGAAGTCAATGGAATCATTTATTTATTTGCTGCATTTTCTATTTTATTTTGGTTTTTATTATTATTTTTATTTTTATATTCGTTTGCTGTAATTTTGTTGTTGCTTTTGTTATTGTTTTTGTTTTATTTCTGCGCTAATTAGTTTCAATTAAAATTAACGACGCCTGTGCGTTCGTCCATCGATTTCACACGCACTTAAAAAATGCTCAGACAGACTCAGACTGTTAAAAGCAACAGCAAAAACAACAATAACAACAACAACAATATTAACAACAAACAACAGCAACAAGAACAGAATGAGGAAATCTTAACTTTGTATAAGAGCCATGGCCTGCCACTTTCTTAATGTTTGCTTTAATTTTGTGTTTTTTTTCCTGTTCTTTTTTTTTTGGCTTTTTTTTTTGGTATTTTTTTTGTACACTTTTGACCTCAATACAAAGACATTTTGAGCTGAAAACTTTGGGTTCTGCTCAGTTCTGCTATAGCTTTTTTTTTTTTTTTTGCTTGGGTTTTGGTTTTTTTGGGTTTGAAGCATTTGAGCTGATGATGTCATTGATGTGATTGACGATTGGCGTTTCAGCGATCGACTTTGGTTGCTTCAGTTTTTGGTTTTGGCTTTGGTTTTTGATTTTGTTGCATAAACAAAACTTAGGATATTTTAATTCATTCGAAAAGAAAATCAAAAAAAAACAAATAATGTATATATATATATGTTTGTGTATGTGTATGTGTATGCGCATTGAATAAGAACCCATTCATTTGGTCAGCTCATTCATTCATTCATACATTCATATATACATTCGTTCGTTCGTTGGTTCGTTTAGTCATTTAATTTATCTGTCCAATTTCTTGGAATTTTAAGAGCTACAATTGACATTTTTATGATGTTGTTTCGCTGCTACAACAACTTTTTCTTGTTGTTGTTTTTTTTTTTGGTTTGTCTTCATGTAAAAATATTTTATTTAATTCTGTTTTTTTTTGTTCATTTTCATTCATGATATTGTTCCTTTTTTGTTTTGGGCCAAAAGGTATAACAAGATTTTGGTTAAAGCCCCTAATTTGTTGCGAGAGGTCATTTACATGTTTTATTAAAGCCAAAGCAAAGTTTTGGTAATAAAAACTCTTTAATTGTATCTAAAAAGGAAGTTGTCAACTTGTCGTTCTTGTTGACAAAATTTAACATATACATATATATATATATATATATATATATATATCTGTATATATGGCCACGTGACTTTTAGCTGTAGAAAGATAAGCAGTGCATCGATAAGAGCAGACAACAAGCAATCAAAAAGATAAACTTCAAGTCATAAAAGGGCAGAGCTCAAGATATGAATGCAATATGATTGACGTTGCGTATACGTAATTAAATATTTAGTAGTTGTCGTATTTGTAGTTGCACAAACAGTAATATATCTATATATATATATGTGTGTGTGTGTGTGTGAGTATGTATGGGTGAACCCATAAAACATAAAACGTGTGAAATGTGCAAGGCAGCAACAGCAACAGCAGCAGCATAGACAACGGCATTGACAGGTAGTAGATACATTTGTATCTCACGCTTGTACCTGTCTTGTCTCTAACTGTATGTGTATGTGTGTGTGTGTGTTTGTGTGTGTTCTATAGCTATTTTTAAAAATTATATAAGTAAATTTATCAAACAAACAAATGCATAAACAGTATTTGTATTGCATTTGTTGTGTATCTTAGGCATCAAAATATGAAGCTGAAACTGATTCAGTGTCTCCTCTCTCTCTCTCTCTATCAAGATGTGTGTGTGTTTGTGTGTGTTACAATTTTCCACTCATTTTAGCCGATTCGCTTTGGTCAATGTCTCTGGGTAATTCTCGCTTATGTAACGCCGCTCTTACCCATTCAACTATGACTCTTACTGCACCTTCTCCAATGGGTATTACGATGATGCCAAGTTTGTTCAGTTTGTCCAGTTCAAGTTCCATCTATATATATATATATATATATGTGTGTGTGTGTGTGTGCATTTCTGTATAAGTGTTTGTATGTGTTACCTACTGGCTGTCTGGCTAACTGGCTAACTGGCTGACTGACTGGGCTCATTGTTTGTTCATGCCTTTTGTGCCGCGTAATCGTCGTTTTCCAATGAACTCAGGTATGAGAGGGCATGAGATACAAACGTCGCTGGATTCTTTCTTTTCTTTTCTTTTCGTTTGGTTTTTTGTTGTCTTTCATCTTTTCTTCTTACTGCTGTATATATATATATATATATATTTTATTTGATTCATGGATGCCGTGAAAAATATTTTACCCTTCGAACGAAAAGGTTAATGCCTACTGAAGTGTGCACAGCATCGAAATCAAAATAGTTGGCATTTCCGCTTTAACTGGTGTTAGTTATGTCTATTCAAGATTACAGCCTGCATTAGCATTATCATTAGCATTAGCATTAACATTAGCATTAGTATTAATACTATGGTACATTTTCTTTTCTTGATATAAAAACCCATAAGAACTTTGAACTTTTAACACAAATGGAAAGGTATTTAACTTACTTAAAGCATAGTAACTTGTTATCGCTTGACTTGATTATATATTTATCTAATTGCTTTTGTTAAGTATAGTATAGTATATTATTTCCTGCTAACACGTATCTAACAGATACTTTGCCATTTTGTGTTATCAGTGTACCATGTGTGCTGCTCCCTTGCACACATTCTCTCACTCTACCTCGCTCTCTTTGTCGCTCTATCTCGGTCTATCTCGCGCTCTTATGCCACGTTCAATGCATAAATCAATTATTTGCACCTAAGACTCATAAATCAATTTATGACGAGACATTATAACAATAGCAAGAATAATAATAACGATAACAACAACAATAAGAATTTGTAGTATAAGAAGAAGAAGAAGAAGAAGAAGAAGAAGAAGAAGAAAATAATGTTAAAGAAGAAGCACAAGTATAAACATTGAATTGGTCAGCATAAAGCATTAAAGCCAAAGGAATGAAAAGCCCTCAATAAGTGGCAAAAGGCGAGCAAATTGTTTAGTGTTTTATAAATGGCATGAAAAGCCAGGGCTAATATGGCGTTGTTGGTGTCTTGTTACCACAAAACGGCAAACAGCAAAACCACACAAAATCCAAACCAACAACAACAATAACAATAGCAACAACAAGTATAACAAATATTTGAATGATTTCTTTTTTAAGCTCAAACAACAAAAGATACAAAAAAATAAAAGAAAGAAAGAATAAAAAAAAAACACAAGCGGATTCGAATTTTAACGCTACCAAATCACAGTGTGTGTCTGCCTATGAGTGTGTGTGTTATATATATATATATATATATATATATATATATATATCTTCTAACTTGATTCAATAGCATCCACCTTCTATTTAGCCCAACTCCTCCCTTATAGAGTACACTTAATGTTTATACTATTTGTTTGTCTGATGATTTTGTGCTGTTTGTTGTTGCTCTTGTTATACCCTGTAGCTATTAGTATAGTTAATGACAGGGTATACTAGACAAAAAACCAATGTAAAAGAAACAATTAAAAGTTGTACAAAAGATAGTTATAGATTATATATAGAGAGAATTCTGAACTCTTAAGCCTAAAGGCAGAAGTAGAAAGAGAAAATTTGATTTAAAATTTTAAATTGATGATAAAAAAAGTTTGTGGCTTTTAATATATATATTTAATATATATTTGTATATATATTTACAGGATATTTTCAAGTCTTTTATATAGAATTAAAGCAACTTTTTATTTGTTTCTTTTTTTCGTGTATTTATTGACTTTGGTTGCTTTTTCGCACACTAAGCTCAAATCTAAACATCAAATGAAGTGAATGTAAACAAAAAAAATAAAATAAAAATAAAAATAAAAATAAAACTGAAAAAAAAAACATAAACTTATGAGAAGATTTATGTCGAGAGTTACAAAAAAGAAAATATAAAATTTTCCAAAAATAGTTATATAACATAAATATTAAATCTTATATATATATATATGCGATTGCCACATTTTCCCATTTAAATTATACATAAAATTTTTAGGGTTTTTTATTTGAATGAAAAATGAAAATGAAAAATGTAAACATTATACAAAATGATATTCTATATAATTTTCTCACACTCTTTTATTGCAGGTGCGTAAATATATTTGGTTCAATATAATATATGAATATATTATATATTCGTTATCAACCCAAACAAATAATGAACAACGAATAATTATCTATGGTGCTCTGAGCTCTGAGCTGGTGAGTTAACGCTTAGCTAGACAGCTTGGCTGCCCTTGTCTGAAAATTATAATACTCGTATCGCATAATATAATGTGTAAATAATGTTCATCAAATATATTTCTATATAAATATGTGTGTGTGTGTGTGTGTGTGTGTGTGAGTGAGTGGGAGCGACCTTTCCAAAAGACCATCAATCATTTAACAACAATTGCGAGGCGCTCAACGCCAACACCAACTAAAACAAAAAAAAAAAATGTTATAATCAACCCCACGCCAAATACCTAAAGAAGTCGCAGGAGAGCCATACTATATGTATATATAAATTTATATATACGAAATATATACCATATACATATATATATATATATATATATATATTGTACCTAATATGAATATAAACGCTTGCTTAAAAATAAACGTCAAAATAGGCAGAAATCAAACCGAGGCAACATATACACTTTTTCAACATAATTTATAAGACTTTTAACAAAGTTATCTTAAACAGAGTTTAATGATTTTATATAGTATTATATATATGCTATATAAATAGCCCAGAAAACTGTACTATCTGAAGTATAGAAACACTTCATTCGGAGCTCTATTCTGACCTATTGCAAGCTCTTTGCGAGCTGCCTGAAATCTGCGCAGCTTTAGCACATAAAAGATATATAATTATATATATTCATTATAAATCTTTTAAAGTATCTTATATACTTTAGTTAATCACATCAAGAGATCTGCAATATATAATATATATATATATAAATATATATATAAATATCAATTTGCCTTCAACAAAGAAAATCAAATTTTTTTATACTTTGCTTCGCCGCATAAAATCAGTTTATGATCTTAACTCTGTCA
Organism: Zygothrica quintamaculata; assembly: GCA_037044455.1. Lineage (NCBI taxonomy): Eukaryota > Metazoa > Arthropoda > Insecta > Diptera > Drosophilidae > Zygothrica > Zygothrica quintamaculata. Next base: position 80,545 of record JBAMBS010002400.1, on the reverse strand, counting down.
ACTATTTGCATACTGCATTAGAGTGCTGATGTACCTTAGAAAATGTAAGTGTATTATTAAGTACTCATATATAAGCACTAAGGTACTTAACTTTTGCCCTGCCACCTACTTGGACTAATAAAACGTAGAACAGTAGAAAAATTTTAATATTTCTTCCCTTTATTTTCGTTTCTTTATTTTTTTTTTTTTGCTCTCAACGGGGTTGGGGGTGTGACTGTCACTTGTCTTTGCATGTATGTATGTGTATGTGTATTTGTTTGCGTGTTGGTGTTGGTGTTGGTGTTGGTGTTTGTGTTTGTGTTTGCTGGAACTCGACTCCGACTCCGACTCCGACTCCGACTCAGCCATTCACTTTTCATTATTAATATTTTGTGTGTTTAAATTATGCTAATCCGTTGAAATATGATTATGCCAAATGACAACAGCTTGAAAGCAAAAAAAAAATTATATATATATAATGAAAAGCTCACGTTTATGTAGGCGTTCAAGGCGTGGCCTCTATAGATATGTGTGTGTGTGTGTGTGTGTGTGTGTGTACAGGTGCGCCCAGGAGCTCAGCATAATTTGATTACCTTTTGCAGCTAATTTCGCAGCGACTTTCATATAATTAAATATACAGAAAAGTAAAAGAAAAACAACAAGAACAACAACAACAACAACAAAATACAAAAATACAAAAACAATCAAAAACAAACTGTGAAAAACAACAAACAAAATAAATATAGGTTTCCCATATTTAAGCATTTCCTTTTTTGCCAAAAGGATCGTAACTTTTTCAATTAGAGGACGCAAGGACAAAACAAATACGCGACCTTCAAAGGCTTTTCAAATTGAAATTGCAGTCGAAAAAGTAATTTAATTAGCTTACTTGTAAATCAAAATGAATAAAAAATAAAAATTGTATTACCGCAGCAACACCAGCAGCAGCAGCAGCAGCTGAATCAGTAGCAATTTTTGCCTTCAACCATTTCTACAATTATTTCTCTAAAATGAAAATAATTTCCGCGCCAGCCCAGAAAGGGTTACCATATCTGCTACCAAATGTACTCATGGTGTTTTGTCACCATCCAACACACACCACCAGCCGCCTCCCCCCCCCCCCCCTCCTACCATACTGCCAGAAAGCGTCGCGTGTTTGGGCTCCTTCTGAAAGTTTTAGTCGTCGGTGCCAGTCGCCAAACTTTCAGGCGCCAAACAAAACCAAAACTAGCCATAGAAACGTTTTTACTTTTCTCTTTTCTTCTTCTGCTGCTTTTTCTACTACTACAACTACTACTACATCTTCTTCTTTTTCTACTAGTACTACTACTTTTTACATTTTTCTTCCTTTCTTTATTTTTTTTTTTTTTGGTATTTTGAAGTTTCTGCAAAAGTGCAGAAGACGTTTTGCTAAAAGCTATGCAAATTGCTTGGCCACTCCTAAAGGGTTACCGGAAGGGGCAGGGGAGGGCGGCGTTAGGTCATGGTTAGGTCATATTGTAGTAAGGAAACGGTCCTTGACCAAGTGTTGACTTCCAGCACATTTTGCTGCAGTTGCAGCTGATTTGAAATTCAATTGAAGTGCAGTGAGAAGAAAAAAAAGAAGAAAATAAAAAATGGAAAGAAAAAAGTGAAAATAACAATCAACTTTTCTTTTGTTTGTCAATAATTTTCCTTTTTTGTTTTTCTTTTAGTTTAGCTCATTTATATTTTATTTTGCATTAAGGTAGGCGAATAATTTGTATAGATATTGACATAAAGTATACAGAAATTTTAAGACTGTATTAGATAGTTAATCTATTTATTTTTTGATTTTTTTTTCGACTAAAAAAAACAAAAAAAAAAAAAAAAAAACCAGTAACCAAATTTTATTGGCCATGTCTCGCTATTTAGTATCTCATTCTGTATCAATGTTGCGTGTGCAGCCGTTTACTGTTCGAAATATGTTGCGTTGTCCTTTAATTCGTTGCTTTGCCGAAGATAAGGCTATACCATTCCGTGGACGTATATTGATAACGAAGGTATCGAGGCATAGTCAGGCTGATGTGGAGAAGAATTGTCAGCATCGTAGACGTGTGCCCAATAATAAGCAAACGCCGGCACGTTCTAGTCGTTTGAGACGTGGTAGGGAGCCATCGACAACGGTTAGTTTACCTGGTATGGGACGTAAGCGTAGGATTGAGATACGGGAGGTATTGGAGCCGCGTCGTATTGTGCCACCAACGCAAAAGTATTGTACCTCAACAGTTGTTGACCCAATTATTGATGCTGGCCAGGAGACGAAGGTGGATGATGATAAGGTGGCAGTTAAATTAGCAGGACCAGTGAAACCACCGGGTCCACCGGGTCCACAAGGTCCAGCAAAGCCACCAGGTCCAGCAGGTCCAGCAAAACCACCAGGTCCAGCTGGTCCAGCAGGTCCAAAAGGGCCAGCGATTCCATCAAAACAATCAAGTCCTCCTAAAAATACTAAACTGCCTGCTGTAAAACGTCCTGCTGGTGGTGGTGGCTCATCTGCCGGCAGTGGTGGTAAAGGTGGAGGTGGTTCAAACCTAAAATCAGGAAAAACACGTGCTATAACACTTATGCCTGGCGATGGCATTGGCCCAGAAATCTCATTGGCCGTATTGGAAGTATTGAAAGCCTTACAGGTGCCATTAGTCTTTGAGCCAGTTGATGTAACGCCCGTTACCAATAGCAAAGGACAATCATCGGTACCTCAGGCTGTCATCGATAGCATGCAGAGAACAAAGCTTGGCCTAAAGGGACCGCTAATGACACCAGTTGGTACAGGATTTCGCTCCCTAAATCTAATTCTACGTGTTCTCTTTAATCTGTATGCAAATGTAAGACCATGCCGCTCCTTACCAGGAGTAGAAACAGTGTATGGCGATGTGGATATTATAACCATAAGAGAGAATACCGAAGGCGAATATTCTGGCATTGAACATCAATTGGTCAATGGTGTGGTCCAAAGTATTAAGCTAATCACTCGACCAGCATCAATGCGTGTGGCTGAATATTGCTTTCAATATGCATTGGCCATGAAACGGAAGAAGATCACAGCTGTCCATAAACGTTCCAGTATGCGTATGTCGGATGGTTTGTTCATCAATTGTGTGCGTGAGGTGGCTGAAAAGTATAAGGAGCAATTGGATAAGAATGGTATTGTCTATGAGGAGGCGCCCATTAGCAAGGTATGCCTAAAGATAGTTGCCAATCCCAAGCAATATGATGTGCTTGTTATGCCAAATCTATATGGTGATATATTATCGGATACATGCGCCGGTTTAATTGGTGGACTCGGCTTAACGCCATCTGGCAATATTGGTACAAATGGTGCCATATTTGAGGCTGTACATGGCACAGCTCCAACAATAGCTGGCAAGGATTTGGCCAATCCTACAGCACTACTATTATCAGCAGCAATGATGTTGCGTTACATTGAGATGGGCCAATTTGCCGATTCCATAGAACGTGCCGTTGTTAAGACCATCAAAGAGGATAATATACGTACACAGGATCTGGGCGGTAAGGCCAAATGTTCGGAGTATACTAAGGCGCTTATAAAAAATCTCAAGTGATTTGAATTTGGCAACTTAAAAAAAAAAAAAAAACCAAAAAAAAAAAAAGAACAAATGAAAATAAAAAATTTAGACAAAAAAAAAAAAAAACTAGAAATCCCCAAAACAATAAACTAAATTAATTAACACACTTACACACACACACACACTACACACACACTACACACACACATGCACACGCACACGCACACGCACACTAGACACACACACACACAAATCAAAAGAAGTGCAACAAAAATGGAATCAATTTGGACGCAATTAAAGCATATTTAACGATGTGGACAAGGATATAAAATGGAATAGAACTAGCAGACGAATTGATATAAAAAAGAGATAGAAAAAAGAGATAAAAACGTGAAAAACTAAATGCAATAAACTCTTTATAAACATACACACATATATACATACCTACATGAATATATATTTATATATATATATATATATATATATATATATATATAAATATATGTATATTTATAAATTTAAGTTTATTTTTTGTGATTAGAAATTCTGTATATGCATCACAAAAATGCAGAAAAAATAAAATTTTTTTTAACGTATATAATATATATATATATATCTATGTATATATATATATTATATGTGTATATGTATACATGTATACATGTATATTTAAGGATCTCTTTGTGCATAACAATTATAACAGATCACAGGAAAATTTGCCGACAGCTAAATGAAATGAAAGGAGCTCAACTCTAGCCAACAGTTTTTTCCTTTTTTCTTTTTTTGTTTATATATTTATATATATATATATATATATGAAAAGGATATGGGGGAACCTAATTTAAAATCCACACTTTGGTTAACCAACCAGTCAACCAGTCAACCAGTCAGCCAGTCAGCCAGTCTGGCAGTCTAACCAGTGCCAAAGTCAAAGTCAGTCAGTTCAGATTCATACACAGAGCCAGAGTCAGAGTCAGAGTCAGAGTCAGAGTCAGAGTCAGAGTCAGAGTCAGAGTCAGTCTGTCTCTGAGGGCCCAAAGGCGACGGGCAAACGCAAAAGCAAGTCATCAACCGCAGTGGGTTTACCCTTTGTATTTTGGGCTTGGGTTTGCCCCTCTGCTGCTCCACCTGCTGCATCATCTATGTTTGAACTTACGTTGCATTTTTATTTTTTTTTCTACATGCATTTTTGTTGCATGGACCACTACCACTACCACTACCACTACCACTACCAATACAAGCAACACTTCAATGTACTCTCTGAGCTGCGTTTAAAAAGCATCGACCGACGGCGACCAAAAACTCTAAACAAAACTCTCAGCTACTACCAGCCCGTACTAGCCACGTTAAAGAGTTGCTGTACAGTAGTATGTGAGTACAAAGGGGGAAGTGTATGTTGGCGAGCGGGGGGGGGGGGGGGAGAGGGCGCATCTTTCGAGTGTGGAGCGCAGCAGAGCGTGCAGTGGGAACGAGTTGCAGTGGGTACAAAAAGAATGCCACAGAACCAACCAAAGAACCTTATAAAAAAAAAAGGAGAAGAAAAAGAATAAATTTGGTGTGTAAGCAGGCAGAAGTATATAGATGTGTGTGTGTGTGTGCATTTCAAAGAATTTTTATAAACAACAAAACAGAAGAAGCAGAAGAAGAAGCACAAGAAGCAGCGAGTCAAAAGATAAACTTCGTTTTGTGTATGTGAAACAAAAGTCAAGAATTCTTTTTTTTTTTTTTTGTTGTTATTTTTTTATTCTTGCTCTCACCTCTTAACCCCTCCCTGTCTCTCTCTGTCTGCCCGTCTCTCTTTCTCTACATTTTCCCTTTTTTCTTGTGTTTTTTTTTTTTTTTTTTTGTTTCTTCTTATTTTGAGCCCTTCAGGCGTTGTTGTAACCGGTTTTGATTTCGTTGCAGCTCCAACAACAGCAACACCAAGCGGCAGCCTCCTGGGTACTAACAGATCCCATGTTGAAGCCGCATGCCGCATGCAGCGTGCAGCGTGCAACACCATAGCTAAAGGTAGTTCTTATGCAAGGCAAGAGTATGGGAGAGAGAGGGAAGGGAATGCAGGTGATAGGCAGATCACAAGTGTATCTGGATCGACCTCAATGCGGCCTACTTGTCGCTATGCTCTTCATTCATAAATACATATATATATCCTATATATATATATATATATATGTGTTGCAAGTGCAACATGCAACTGAGTTGCAAAAACCCAACTGCTGAAAATTGCTAACAAAATAAGTTTCATTTCAATTTGGCTAACACGCAAAGGCCAAAAATAACCAGACCATATCTATGCTGGGAACACCAGTTGTTCCACAAAACTGTTCTTATTTTCACGAATTATAAAAGAGGGGGGGGAGGGGGAGGTGGAGGGGGCAGCGTGTGGTGTAGGCGTGGCATATTGTATCAGTATATACAGTTCAGTTGGAAATAGACAAAAGACGGCGCCATGGCCCATAGTTCGCTCATTAGAATGCTAATTTGTAAATGCAATTCCAATTTCAATGCTCACGATGATCATAATGTTGATCATAATGATGTTAATAATAATGTTGTTGCTGTTAATGGTAGCGTGCGGTTGGGTTAAGCTGTGAACATTTGTGCCTTTTATAATTGTTTCAACGAATTTTTTACAGTTCCATGGAAATTTATCAACAGAAACGGGGGAAAAACAAAAAAATTCCAACGCTTTGGGGAGGTTTTTCCCGCAATTGTTGTTGTTTTATTTAAACAAAAAAAAAAACAATTGTTGTTGTATCATTGCGATTTAAAATTCAACAAAATTTATTTAAATTTTCTTTTTAAATGGAATTCACATTAGTTCCAGAGTTTAATTTTTATACAGAATTTTGTTAAACAATAAAAGATTTATTTAATTATATAAAAGTTTCATATAACTATTTATAACTATTTGAAATTGATGTATAAAATATGTGGCAAGTAGTTTGAGTATCCTTTAAAAGGATTTCAACTGATTTAACGGCTTACAGTTGTACACAAAATGTTCACGCCCGCCTCATTTGATGCTTCAAGTGTAACCCTTTTATTTTATTTCTATTTTTTTATTTTTTTTTCAGTGTTGCCTTGCACTCGCCTTGACAAGGGTTACAAGCACTTTTACAAAGATTTACGACCGCTGTCAATAGTGCTTTGCATGACATGCCCCATGCCCCATGCCCCATGCCCCATGCCCCCATGCCACCAATGCTAGAAACACACCCCAAAACACCTATACCCATAACACTCAACCCTATTGAACTCTCTCTGTCTCTGTCTGTAGTTGCTCTACCTTACCCTTCAGTCTCTCATACTCTGTCTCTCTTTGTGTGTGTGTGTGTGTGTTAGAATGAAAATGGCGACAAGCAAAAAGCATTTTCAAATTTAAATCTATTTGTCACTTACCAAACTTGTGCTACCTTTTTCCTATACAACAACTTTTCACAATCAAAAAACGTTCTACAACCGGGAAAAGCAGCATAAACTTTGCCGTAAGCGTATCAAGCCGGACTCACAATAGAAACGGATACTGCACACACACACACACACATACACACACATACAGACACATACAGAGAGAGCAAGAGGGAGTTCTAGGCCTAAAAAATAGAAATATATATATATATAAAGAAAAGTAGATCTGGCAACAAACAAAGAAACTTTAGCCAAGTGACAGTTACAAATTTGCTAAAATAAAATTGGGAGACAAAAAAAAGAAAAACGTAGGGAAAAAATACAAAAAAAAAATGTATATGTATAAAAACAAAAGAAAATGCTAGTAAATGTTTGGTGGATACGCCACATTCAAATGAGTTGAAAGCAGCTCAAACTCTAAATAGAATTGTGAGGGGAGGCAGACGGATTTGTTTGTCCACATCAGCTACTTATTTTGCCCTGTCCAAGGACCTTTCATACTCATTTCAAAATCCCTGACATTTAGTTTTCCTATATATAGTAGCTACTTTTATATTATATATAATTATATATATATATATATATGTATATATCCTCTTGTTGAAACACTCGTAACAGGCACTCGGAGTACTCGTAATACCATTACAATATTACAATCGAAATCGCCATAATGCTACCCCATCAGAAGCTCAACACTCACAGAGGCAAGCTGTGGGGCAAATACAAAATGATTTGCATTTATTTATTTGTGTATTTTGTATTTATACCCTGTAAAGTTGGGTATGCACAGTCTGCGGCAATTGAAGCAGCAAAACTTAAATGCAATCCATTCGTCAACTGCCTTAAAATATAAAATAAAAATATTTATAATGTATTCATATATATATTTTTATAGAGTTTATTAATAGTACAGGGTATCTGTTAGTTGTGCTTTTTATTGGTGCTCAGTTGTAGTTGTTGTTGCTGTTTGAAGTCCTTTCTATTTACAATTGTTATTGTCGCACCGTCTGAAGATTGAGGACTCTAGTTTACTCGCATTTCTTCTAGCAGCTGCCAAGCCTCTTTACACTTCTCCCTCTCCCTCCCTATCTCTCTCTCACTCTCACTCTGTGTGTCTCAATAGCATTGTGCTTGCAGCTTACTCTGTCTTTAAGTTGTATTTCTATGGTTGTCTCTGTGTGTGTGTGTGTGTGTGCTTGTGTGTATCAACATTTCTTTTGGGTCGCATTGATGATAAAAATAATCCCATTTATTGTTTAATGCTTAATAAATAAAGCAATTTTTATTTATTTGCAGCATTTTGTTTTCTTTCGTTTATTTTCTCTTCATCAGCTGCTTCTTCTTTTCTTGTTATTTCCAACCCCCCCCCCCCACCCCCTGCGTCTGTTACTTCTACTACCAATACTCCTACTCCTACTACTCCTACTACTACTACTATTACTACTACTTCTTTCGTGCCGTTGCGTTTTCTGCTTTATTGATTTTTTATGCTTGCGGCTTGTTTCTGCTTTTATTTTGTTGTTGTTTTCGTTGTAGCTGTTGTTGTTCTTCTTGTTATTGTTGTTATTGTTGTTATTGTTTTTGCTTTTGTTGCTGTCCCAAGTAAAATGCCATCAATTGTTTATTGTTTTGATAATGCGATTTGTTGTTGTTGCTGTTGTTTTATTGTTTGTACTTTTGCTCTGTTTATCACTTCAAATTCGTATTTGTATACGAATTCGTTTTCGTTTTCGTTTTCGTTATGGGCATTGATATCGCTTTTTTGCTTCGCTATTCATTTTCTTTTCATATTAACATTTAGCATTTAACAATGTCAAACTATAAATTATTATTTCCAATCATAATCAATGCGGCGTATACGTAATATTTTTAGATTAAAACTGCCCATAGAACTGATGGGTTCAATAAGTTTCAAATTGATTTGCATTAATTAAGACTTATTTGCATATTTCATATTAAAAATAATATTTGCATATAAAATAAATTAGTTTTTTTATAAAATACATTTTTTGAGTATTCTTTTTTTCCATTTTTTATTTTTTTTTTAATTTTTTTTTGTATTTTTGATTTATTTTTTTAATTAAGCTTTTCAATGATGAAACTTTTTTAGCATTAGAAATATTATTTTTGTATTATATTTTTTTTTAATTTTTATTATTATTTTTTTATTATTTTTTTTTACTATTTTTTTTTTATAAAGATTTTAGCTCTTCATTTAATTTATATATTTTTATATTTTCCCTATGAAATCCAATCAAAATATGAAGTTAGATAATATTAATAATTTTAATATTATTATTAAATTCCTTAAGCTGTTCTTGTACTATTTTTATGAACAGCATTGTACTTAAAAATAGAAAATAAAAATTAATAAAATATAAAAAAAAAGATTTGGTCATAAATTTTATGATTTAAATGAAAAACTCTTCAACGTTTTCTCCTGTCTGCACACATTTGAAGAATTGAAATGAATTTTTGGACAAAATTGAAATATCAATCAAAAATAATGTTAACTTCCACCTCTATTGCCATGCCCTTGCCACCCCCTCTCCCTACAACCAAAAACAAAAAAAAAATAAAACAAAAAATAAAGTTGAAACCATCAATTAATATAAAATAATTGACAAAGTGCTGGGGCCAGACTGTGTGCCAGAGCAGCGAATGGAGTGGTTGCCACTGCTAATTGGCATTGGACACAAATACAGACACACTCACACACACACTCACACACACACACACACACACACACATACACATACATGCATACATATATACATTTGGAACGAGCACAGACGCCGGCTCCTCTCTTTGTGGGGTGAGCGCAAGTAGGAGTGAAAGGGAGAGAGTGGGAGAGGCGTCGTGGGAAGAAGGGTGGCACTCTGCTGGCATTGCAACGCCATCGCACGTGAAGTCCAATGCATTCAATTAACGCCGGAAATGCTACAGAGACGAAAAGGAAGAAACTTCTGATAAGGATGCGAATGCTATGTGAATGTGGATATAGATGTGGATGTGGATATGGAAGTGGATACTTCTTGTGCTGCTGTTGCTGCTGCTGCTGCTGCTGCTGCTGCACGACAACCAGAAGCGCATAAATGTCATAAAATGCACACAGAAAGTAATGAATGTTAAGCATCTCGTGTTGGTTTAATTAATGCAATTAAATGGCATGCGAAGATAATTGAAATTGCCCATAAAAATAATGCGACACATGTGCTTTCTCTGCATAAGTGTATGTATATATATATATATGTGTGTGTGTGTGTGTGTGTGTGTGTGTATGCATTGAACACTTGCAACATGATTTTGAGTTATCGCTGTTACACGCTGATTGTATTCTGCCCTACAACCGATAACATATTCAGTTAATAAACTTAAGAGCTAAATGAGTACTTTTAGTACATCGATACTATTCAGTTAATACTAAAAATAGCAATTTATATATCTCTATATATATATAGATTGACTGACTGACTAAGAAATTACATGAAATATTGATGAAATTTACTGAAAATAAAAAAATGTACTTTGTACTTGGCATACGATACATTAAGCCAGAAAGGATCGATACTTGGCCGTGACTTGCAGACTTATAAATTCCAAAATACGTTGTACATAGTTAAAATAAAGTTATAAGAGCTGACCAAGTCAAAACACTTAAGGTAACGAGAGAAAAAGCCACAGCTACGGCCAAAACAAGAGAAACAACTATGGAAACTTGTAAGCCACTTTCAAGTACTTTCTTGGCCAGCTAACAGCATTGTTGTTGTTGTTGTGTTGTTGTTTGTTATTGTGGGTGTATACCCGGCACTAATTGCAGCTTGTTACCTGGCCAAACGGTTGGCTAGCAGCAACTTCCGGTAATTAAGAACCAGCTACGTGACACGAGCCTCCAACCGAGGCCAAAAGGAGACTACCAACTGCAATAACTTGTTGATTTAATGTCCTACAGCTGGACTAAAACTGCTTGGACCTGACGCAGCAATTTATATATATATATATATATATATATTATAACAGTATACAGATTCCACTTGGTAATTTTTATTTTTTTTTTGTGTTATTTTTTTTTCAATTAAAACTTATAAATTTGAAATGAGGCAAAAGTTGGGCAAACATAGACCGGAATTTATGTGGAAAAGCTTCGGGCAGTTGCTGAAATTAATAAACAGCATCAAATTTTAAATAGGTAGTGTAACGTTTGCCTCTGCATCTCTCAGCTGTGTTGGGTAACAATGAACGCGTGCCACTAGGCACTAGCCTCTTGCTACTTGCCACTTGCCACTTGCCACTGAGCAATGGCCAATGAACCTTTTGCATATGCCTAGGCATTGTATGGCTAAGGTCAACATATACACCCAAATGTTGACTGAATCCGGACACATTGAAATCCATTATGCACGGTCAGCAGTAAGGCAAAACTGTGTAATGAGAGTGTGAGTGACAGAGAGAGAGAGAGAGTGAGAGAGAGAGAGAGAGTGAGAGTAGTCAAGTGCAAGCGTATTATGCAAAAGTTTTTTGTTGTTGCATTTTCTCATTCTTTGTGCTGTATATTATATGTAGTTTATGGACTCGTATGCTAGTGTGTGTATACACACACACACACACACACACAGAGCATATGAGGGCACTTTACTGCAAACTACTTAACTGGGTCGATGAGTCTTCATACCCTATAATCCATAGTTCAGTCGCATTCCGGTTGCAGCGCCGTGCAAAATGCAATCAATTTTTTATATTTTGTTGCTGCTGCTGTTGTTTGCTGCACAATTGCGCAAAAGGCAAAGTCAGTGTTGCAGAAAGGATATAAGGCTATGTGGCAGCCACACACATACATAGGCAATAATTGTAGGTGCCATGAACAATGGAATCCAGTGAATCCAGTGAATCCACTGAATCCAGTGAATCCAGTGGCGTATTCAATGAGTATAAATTGAAACATGAATTGAGCTCATAAAATCATTTTTGCATTTCAATACCAATTTACTTATAACAAAACTACCAATACCTGCTCATATATTCAAGTAGTACATATACTACTATACTCATTCATGAGTATACTCATAATATGAGTATGAGTATGAGTTGAAGTTGAAGTTGAAGTTGAAGTTGAAGGCATTGCATTTTAGATTACCTTACTGTCAATAATCCTCCGGAAGCACTTGGGCTTTTATGGACCCTCTACAAATTTCGTGCTTATATTTATTGTTCCTATGGTTGTTGTTGTTATTGTTACTGTTGTTCTTCTGCCTCTTCTACTTCTTCTTATTGTTGTTGTTCTTGTTCTTGTTGTTGTTGTTGCTGCTGTTTAGGTCTTGTTATATCTACCTTACTCAGCTTCTTTTTGGTAAGCATCCTGAGGCCATCAAAGGCCAATGCCACGCGCCTTCATTTCATGTCAGACGAACTAATACACATACTCACACACAACACACACACACACACACATACCGCACACACACACACGCACACACATAGAGAGAAAACTTGACAATTCGCCTGACGTTCGCTCAATAAATAATTTATTAAACAAAGAGCATGCTCAATGGCAACAATGACACTTTAAGCAGTAGCTGGCAGTCATGCGACACTTGCCACACTCCGCTACCCCCCCCCCCCACCGCCTTTACCCAAAATAAAAAAAAACCCTCCAATGGTAGCTACACATTCGCCCACTTCAGAGCACTTCACATTTCTCTGCCAGACAACAGCCTCACTCTCTCTCTCTCTCTCTCTCTCTCTCTCTCTCTCGCTCTTAATTCCTGCCATGCCTCTTCAAAATGAAACAAAACACAAAAAAAGAATAGCAAAAACAACAACAAAATAATAATAACAAAATAAAAAGAACCAAATGAGTTCAAGAGAGAGACAGCAATAGAGAGTAAGGCAGAATAAGAGAGAGGAAGAGACAACAACAGCAAGGACAATAATAAAGGACATAAATAAATGATAAGCCTCGCACATGTACAATGACATCCCAACAACAGACATAACTATACATATACATATAGATATATATATATAGTATATAGTATATATAGTATATATAGCATATATATATTGTTTACATATATATGGTTCACATATGTGGCATGCCATATGTGGCATGCAGCGTCGTCTATCCTAATGAAATTGTCATCCTGCCAAACCTCAGTCCATGTCATGCTCTCAAATGCAATCAACAATCAACCTGGCAATTACTTTATATATATATATATATATATATATATATACAATCAACAACAGTAATAACATTGAGATGCACTTCATCATTATCAACTGCAACATCATTATAATTATCAGCTTCTGATTGCATTAAATGAAATCGAAACGAAAATTTCATAAAATTTTTGGTGCAATTTTTTTTTGGTTTGTAATAAATTTTGTTTGCTAAGTTTCTCGTTCTCGTTCCCTTTCGCTTTTGATTATGATTTGCAGCCTCAATTAAATATGCATAACACCGTTATAAGTGGTTAAAGATAGCGGAGGGAAGTAGAGTGGATGGTTATCACACACAAAATGGAGAGTTGCGCTTATCTTAGCCATGTTAAGCCGTCAACTAACTAAATAAACTCCAAAAGACACGCAAACACGGTTAGAGCTGAGCACAGGATTGCACAGATAAACAACCAGACAACCAGACACACATACACACACATATATATATATATTCACACACACACACAGTGATATGGGTTGAAGTGTTGGTCGCTTCCGTTTCCGTTGCCTAGTTCTCTGTACAAGCGAATCCCTGCACTAAATAACTGTCAGAAAAGCAGTCGCCAGTCGCCAGTCGCCAGTCGCTTACTCCCACCACTTGTTTCACTCACACCCACTCTCTCTCTTGCTCTCTCATACTCATACTGTTGTTGCTTTGTGTTGGTTTTGCTCAATTTTGGATACATTCAGAAAACAAAACTTTGACAATTTCTATGAACGCGCATCGCCTATTAGAAAAGTCGACAACTTGCAGAAAACTTTTTGCATTTCGCCAGCTTACAGTTACTCAGTGAGAGAGATCCTCTCTCTCTCTCTCTCTCTCTTTCTCTATCATACACTATAATTTAGGTCTATCCCTTAGCTATATATATTTATATATATATATATTTATATTATATAATTCTGTTGGCAATAAAAATTAATTTGCTGCCCATTTGGAAGTGCTTAATTTGTAAAGGGGAGACCATTGGGGTCACATTGGGTCATAGTGTAGTGGCTCATAGGTTGTTTGAATTGTTTGAATTGACTTTAGCATATATTGTATAAGCTCTTGATTTACTTTTATATATGCCACGCCTCTTTTATGCACTGCTTTTAGTAATTAAACGCAGCTTATGGCAATCTTCTGCTGCAACTTCCCACAAATTGCGCTTACTGCCAGCGGCTCTCAACCTCTTTACATTTATATATAGTTAAATCTGCTATATATATAATATAGTTCATAGATTTATATATATATAATATGTATATAACTGTACTTTAAACTTTACATAGTGTATACATAATTCGGTTTGTGCTTTTTGCTGGCGAAATGTTGCCGCTTGTTTCACTGATTTTAATCGTTGCACAACAACAGCAGTTTACAACACACACACACACACACACACACCCATATATATATAGACAAACATTGGGCAGACATTTATATTGGTCAAAACGCAAATGGCGTTGAATGTTTGGCAATAAAACAAAATTTAACAACATTTTTGGTTGTTCTCGTTGTTGTCGTTGTTGCTTGTCGCTTTTGACCCCAAGATTGGGGTGTCAATTTCAGTATGTTTTGCTGTAATTATGTCGTTGGCGGTACAAGTTTCAAGAGGGAAATTCATTCAGCTGACAAACACCTTAAATACACACATATATATTTATTTATATTCATATATATTTATATATATATATGTATATATGTTAAGCCAAACACTTGAAGGTTGTCAGAGACAACGTGACGATTTGAGTCTCAAGTGGCAACTTCCTTGGCAGCTAAAAAGTGTCATATGTAACTATATACAAGTCAGTTACATATACATATATATATATAAATATATGTATAGCCTGATTAATAATTGTCAAAAACTGAACAATCTGGTGATCTGCACTTGACTTTGACCTTTTGTAAGTGGGCGGTCACCCAACGTAGGGGATTTGTTCGTTGGTCTCGATTGCTGCATCCGCTCAACCGTTGCTATGTTGCTGTTATATATTATGGGGTTAGGTATGGTTGTGGGGATGGTTGGTTGTAAATATTGTAGATGGTGAAGGAGGGGTCGGTCTCCCTACAATTTGTGGGCATAAAAAGCGCTTGACAAATGTCAAGTAAAACGCGTCAACTGTACAGGAAAAAATGCTAACATAGAACGACCTCGCCAGTCAAATAGTCAAATAGTCAAATAGTCAAATAGTCAAACAGCCAGCCAGACAGCTAGTCAGTTAGTCAATGAGACAGTTAGTCAGTTAGTCAAGCAGTCAAGGGTGAATCTGATTCAGTATCTGAAACGGAGACTGATGATGATGATGATGGGGTCTGAGGCTGTGTGTCTGATTTCTGTGTGTGGGCAGCTGTTCGCTGCTGTCTCTTAATAGAGTGAAAGAGAGATAGAGAGAGATAGAGAGAGGGAGAAAAGAAAAGCGGAAGGGGTCGCTGTCTACAGGGTCTATAGGGTCTACAGTTAGTGGGCGGCATTACGTAAATCTTGATGCAGTGAAATGTCTCTCTGCATTTAATGCATACAAATTGGTCTGATTTAAAAAGGAAAAACAAAAATGAAGGAAAGAAACAAATATTATATATAACTATATATATATATATATATATATATATATATGTATATGAGAAGTAGAAAAATGTCATGTTGCCCGAAACAGAAACGTTGAACAAATTTGCCAAAGCACTGAACAGATTAAAGGCACACAACTCGGTGTTAGCCATAAGGCAGAGGCTGTTCATCATCATATAATGCATATAATGCGACTTAAGTGCGCTGCTCAATATACTTATATGTTGGTACGAGACTATAGTTACATACACACACACACACACACACTGCATATGCCATAAATCTTTGTCACACAGTATGCTTGACAAGCGAGTTGAGCTCAAGCTCAAGAGCTACTCCTTTATATGCTTTGCTCTAACTTTTACGCACAAAATTGACTCGTTGACTTAGACACACACACACGCACACACGCAGACATACATATATGCATGTTAAGCTTTTGATTAAAAAGCTGCATGCACTACAAAAGCTTACACACACACACACAGAGACACAGAGACATGTGCAACATCAGAGCTCATTAGGTGACATAAAACATACGGCAACTTCTTTTGCTAGAAAATTAACAGACTTCGTTACTTTGAGGTTATATTCTGGGCGGCTTATAAGTGGCTATCAGCACTTATACATATACATATATATTTACATATGTATATATAATTTTTTGCTTTTTTTTTTTTGAAGCACTTTTCTTTGCTGTTGTAAGTAGCAATCGTTTTGAGCTGCGTTACAGTTGCTGCCATTCCATTGCCAACAAAATGTGTCAGCGAGTTCGTTTGACAAACTGCGTATATATGGCAGATGTTGCAGCAGGCAGTGGCAGTGTCAGTAGCACTAGAAATCAACAACAACAACAAGAGCAGCAGCAGCACCAGCACCAGCAACGGTTTAACTTGATGCTTTGCAAACGTAACTCAACCACTTGCCACAACAGCAGCAAGCAGCAGGCAGCAAGCAACATCAACATCAACAGCCACAACCCAACGCGTTATTTGTCTTTCAACACGGTGCATCATCAACACGCTTGCTGGCTGAAAAAAGGGGTCTGACATCAGACGAACAGACAAACAGACAAAAAGACAAAGAGACACGCAGCTAGCTGCAGGTTCGGGTGGGCAACGTCATATTTTATTCAAGGCAAGTGCCATCTGCCACATGAACTCCAATGCCACAGCGCCATACAGTCAGTCATCCAGTCAGTCATCCAGTCAGTCACCCAGTCAGTCACCCAGTCAGTCAAGCAGTCCGTCAAGCAATCAGTCAAGCAATCAGTCATACAGTCAGTCTCGTAGTCAGCCAGTCAGTTAGACAGTTAGCGGCCACATCCACTTGGCCAAACAACTGCTTGAACTCTGACTGTGAGTTTGTCTTTAGGTTGAGAAGTTAAGATTCTCTCTTGATTCTCTCTCTCTCTCTCTCGCTCTTTCTCTCTCTTTCTCTCTCTATCTCTGCTCAATCCTTTTAACTTTTTTCTTTTTTGCATGCTAAATGAATTTGTTACTGTTTTGCCTTAAGCTTATTTGATCTTAACTTGTCTGTCTGAGTCTGTGTTTATTTGTGTATGTATATGTATGTATGTGTGTGTGTGTGAGTGTGTTTATATACACTGTTTGGGTCCTGCTGTTAAATGGCATTTAAACATTACAGTCAGGGCAACATTTTCAGTCAATAAACTTTCTCAAAATAGACGCCGGCGTGTTGAACCTTGACACGCACGTAAACAATATAAATTAACTGCATCCATTGCATCTCGGAAATGCATAGCAGAAGGGTATAGTGTAGGTTAGGTAGTGGGGGGGGGGGTAGGGGAATGGGGTGACAGGAGCCAATGTTCACGCACAATTGTTAATCTAAACAAAAACCATTTCAAATCATTTCAAAAACTTCAAGCAAACATGTCCATCAAATCACTTGAATGAGCCTCGAATCATTTTCAAATGATTTTCTGCCCTTTTCCTTTTTCCTCTCTCTGTTTTTTTTTTTAATAGTTTCTGCTGTTGTTGTTATTGTTGTTGCTTGTTGCCACATAATTAAATCTCAATTTAAACAAAATGCTAAACATTTCAGTCTATTTTATGACTAGTTCAAGCGTTACACTAGTCAACAAATTCGTATAAAAAGACGAAACTGTCTATAAATAGTATAAACTATGTAGCAGAGTGTTTAATGTTATAGTTAAAAATGTTTAAAGCATTCTATAGAATGTATTTTATTATTAAATTCTATGCTATAAATATTAATTCCATTTATTTTCTTCTTTCTTGCAGGTAAGCGTACAGTTTGACAGGAACTGGTAAGGTGACTACAGTTTAAAAGCTATTGCCTTGTTGAGTTTGGCTTGGTTTGCGTGGCACGCATCAAATAAGGTGGCAAATAAGTGCAAGTGCATTGAATGTTGCTGTAGATGTTGCATGTTATTGTCCCAATGCCCCAACTACAACAATTGCTACTGTGGCAACAGTAGCAGCAGCAGCAGCAGCAGCAAAATGGAGCAAAAAGAAGCAAATGTACAACATAAAACCAGAATCACAGCAATTCTAAAAGACGTCTTGAAGCGACAACAGACCAACAGACCAACAAACAGACAGATAGACAGACAGACAATAGACAGCAGAGGCAGCAGGCAACGTCTGCCTGACAGCAAATGGTGAGCAATTGTTGCAGACACATTGACGACAACGACAGCGACAACGACAACGACAACGACAAGGCACAAGGCAAAAGGAACTATGTACAGAATGAATGTTGTTGGAGTTAGGTTGTTGTTGCTTATTGGGGGCAGAGAGATGGGGGCATGCTGCTTTGGGAGGAGGATATGGCACAGTGCCTAGCTTGTTGGCATTGCTGCTGCTGCTGCTGCTGCTGCTGCTGATGGTGCTGCTGTTGCTGTCGCTGACAGATGTGACTGGCTACGACTGCTGCACGATTGCACGCACATTTAGCTCTGTGCAACATTGGAAATTGATAATGAGCCGCAACAACAACAGCATCAGCATCAGTAGCAGCATCAGCTTCAGCATCAGCATCAGCAATAGCTTCAACTCTAGCACACAATTGCAGCTTTAGCTGCAGCCCAAGGCGCCGACTCAATGGCAGCGCCTTATTTGGTAGCGATGTTTGATAAAGACCAGAATGGATCGCAATATGAATGAATGCTTGGCCATGGAGCTGGCTTCAATGAATGAGATTGCCAGACTGACTGACTGACTGACTGACAGACTGACAGATTGACTAAATGAGCAGCTGAGTGAGCGCAATGTGTTTGAAAAGCAATCAAGCGCAAGATAAGATAAGCGAAAGCCTGACTGTAAAGCCCAACTCTGTCGAGTTACCTCCCCATTTTTGTGCTTTTGTTTTCTTTTTTTTTTGGTAACCCCACCTAACACACACAAGCACACACACAACCCACACACAGGCTCGACACCCCCTCCCACTGCCACTGCCACTGCCAATGCCCCTGCCTATAGCATATTGCACACCCAATAAACCACCCACTTGGACGGAAAGTTTTAATTATGATTGACATGCGGTCGCTGTCTCTGTCTCTGTTGCCGTCGCTGTTGCTGTTGCTGTTGCTATTGCTGTCGACGTCAGCAACGGCTGCTGCCTCCCACAACTGGCATCGATTTCGACACGACTTAATTTTTGAAGAGGGTTGCTGATTGCCGCTGCCATCATGCGGTGTTGAAACTCATCAGTCAAGCAGCAGGCCCAACGACAGACGACAACCAACAACCAACAACCAACAGCCGACAGACGACAGGCGATAGGCAATAGACGATAGACGATAGACGTACAAGAACAACTGACAACAGACAACAGACACTCTGCGAGACACAATTGCAACAAAACCAGCAGCAGTAGCAGCAGCAAAATAACAACACGAAAAAATTTCAGTTGCGACCACAAATCTACTACTACCCTAAATGGCAACCCTTAGTTGCTGCTTACTGCTGTTTGCTTCCTGCCACACACACACACACACACACAGATTGTGTAGGGATGAACTCAGCACACTAACTGTAACTGCCACCTTGGTACCTCCCATCGCCCATCGCCCAACGCCCACCTTCCATTCGCCTCAATCACTCACTTTGCAATTGTAACAGTTTGCGAAAGCAGCGACAAAAAATATTAAATTATAGTCGCATTAACTGCGAACACGCAACATGACAAAGTCACTTTTGTTGCGTGCTTGAATAAATCTGACACAACCAACATAAACAACAACAACTCCAACAACAACAACAATATAAAATACTTTATAATAAATAAAATACAACTATACTGTGGCATATAAGAGGCACAGCAGCAGTGGAAGATACTACTTTTTTTTTTCTTTTTTTTTTGGGGTAAGTTTTGTGCTCATATTGATTTTATGTTAATGCCAAAAAACACCCTGTATTTCGCTGACAGGGTGTCTGCCAAGCAGCAATAAATTGATATAAATCTCATATCAAAATGTTTGCGTCTTCAAATTAATTGAAAATTAAATGGATTTTTATAAGAGGCAAAAGAAAATATGCGAAAAATATTTTACCACTTTCTGTATAACAAATGAAGCTTTCACTTAAAGCATATATAAATATATATACTATATATATATATATATATATATATATATTTATGTATATATATATTTTATGTATAGTACTGTGACAACCCTTTGAGTTTATGCAATACGCCGCTGGGCCATTTCGCTGGCATTTTCACATTTGGCTTATTTGAATATTAAAGATAAAAATAAATGTAAATGTTAAAGGATGGGGTTTGGGGAGGAAGGATATGGGCCATGGGCAACTATAGTATATGGCCGGCGGGGTGTCCGTTGTC
>JBAMBS010002400.1:2500-57500 GCA_037044455.1 Zygothrica quintamaculata | reverse complement strand
ATAAGCATCTGACAGTAGCTTATTACCAGCTTATGCACTCAACTATGAATATACTATGCAAAACACTATATATAAATATTATTTGTGGTATATATTCATATATGAGATAGTTATTTCAATTTTATTGCATAAATCTAAACAATTTTATCATAAATTTTTGCATTTTGTTTTTGTTTTTGTTTTTGTTTTTGTTTTTGTTTTTCCTTTTTTTTTTATACACTGAATAGATTTTTTTCATAAAGTCAAGCAATAAGCTGCTAAATGTTTGGCATTTATGCTTTATTGCAACTATAACAACAACAACAACAACAACAACAACAACAGCAACAACAACAACAACTACAACTACATACATATTTAAATACAATGCATAAATTTGTGGCAAGATATCACGCACAAAATTCCTATATATATATATAGACACATAAAATACATCAAGTGGTGGCATACCATAAATCCCCAAGGAGGAGTCGCTTTTCGCCCCTCCCAAGAGAAAAATCCAACTCAACAGGCCCATACAATAAACTTCTGAGACTTTTATATGTATATATCATATATATATATATATATATATGCAAAGTGTGTTTATGGAATGTTTCTTTATTAGTGTGTGAATGTGTGTGTGTGTGTGTGTGTGTGTGTAGGAATGCAGAGTAGGGGCAAAGAGATACATTGCAGAAATAATCTTTATATGAAATATCGATTACAAATGTCACAATAATGGCTGCCAGAGGCCAAAGCCACAAACGACAGAAAGACTGATAGACAGAGAGACAGAGAGACAGAGAGACAGCTGGACAGCTGATTGTCGACAGACACAAGATATGGCCACTATATAAATAAATATTAATTAAAGTCATGAAAGCAGCAAAATCTATATGTGCAACAAGGCATAAATCTTCAAATAAAATGCAACCAAAAAATATTTATATATATATATATATATATATATATATATCAGATATAGAAAATCTGCTCTGAATTTTGTGTTCTTTTTTATTTTTATTATTATGATATTTCGCTGCTGTCTTTTTTTGGTTCTGATTTATTAAATAAATATTTGGTCAATATAATTGATGCCGCCAACAAATCGAAAATCCAAAAAGAAAAAAAACGAAATAAAAATAAACGCAAATTTCGTAATAAATATGTACA
The DNA here is from genome assembly GCA_037044455.1 of Zygothrica quintamaculata. Lineage (NCBI taxonomy): Eukaryota > Metazoa > Arthropoda > Insecta > Diptera > Drosophilidae > Zygothrica > Zygothrica quintamaculata. Next base: position 56,345 of record JBAMBS010002400.1, on the reverse strand, counting down.
AGAAGAAAATAAAAATAAATGATTAAATGGAGAACAAAAAATTATTAAGCTTTATATAAATATTTGCTTTAAAATCATTTAAAAAAATATTAAAAAAAAAAAAAATAAATAAATAAAAATGGTGGCAATTGGGAGGGGACAAAATGAGAACTGAAACAAGTCACGCGTTTATCATTTAAAATGCTTAATTTATGCGCGTCTACAAAAATTTTTGGCAGCTACACTTTACAGCAAAAAAAAAAGAAAAAAAATATATATATAAAAAATAATGTTTAGAAAAATCAACAGAAACCCAAACAGAAACAGAGGAAAGAAACAGCAAAAGAAACAGAAACAGAAACTATATTCAAATGGCCCAAAACCGTCGCCTTTACTTCTCATTCTTCGTTTTTTTTTTTTTTCGCCCCCCTCCCCCCTCTTTTATGTATTTTGACGCGTCGCTAAATTTAGCAAGCAAATATTTGCAGCCCAAAGCAACCCAACGCCAAATTTGATGCCCAATATGTAATGGCCAATGCCCAATGCCCAATGCCCAATGCTGATGGTTGAATGTTGAATGTTGAATGTTGAATGTTGAATGCCCAATGCAAAATGCCTAACTTATGCAATGCATCCGGGAATGATATTTCTGTTTAAAGCAATTTAATTGCCCTAACAGCATGTGTGAATACGTATATGAATACGAGTATATACTTTAATGTACTCAAATGTACTCAAATGTGTCGGCCCCAAAAGTGTCAAAGACCCCATGACCGAGTGTACTGGTACACCCGTTGTATTAGTATTAGTAGAAGTATTGGTAGTAGTAGTAGTGGCATTAAGGAAACAAACATTTCATAGCCAACATACCCATACCCATACCCATACCCATACTTAAAGCCATCTTTCATTCATTCTCTCTCTGTCTCCCTGCCTGCCCACTCCTTCATTCCCTTTACTGTATATCGTTAAAACAAAAAGCACAACTGTCAACTTGGCAACTAGTCGCAAAAAATTATCGCGTTTCGCCTCATTGCATCAACAGCAAAAGCAGCAACAGCAGCAGCAACAGCAGCAGCAACAGCAGCCAACATACAACAATCATTTAATGAGTATTATAGGGTATAATATAGTGTACACTAACACTTCTAGACAACACAAATTATTTATTTAAAAAGAAGTAAAAGATATATATATATATATATATATATATATATATATGTATAGTCAAATCTTGTTTAGCCCCAAAAACAATTCTCTCTTTTGTTTGTGTTTCTTATTTAACAAAAGATTTCAATAAACTTCAACCAGATTTTTTTTTTATGATTCTTAATGGTTTCGAGTAAATTATAGATCTTAACGACGCAATAACTTAACACTCAACATGCTATACATATACTATATATATATATAAATATATATATGTGTATATATATATATATATATTTGTATGATCACTTCTAAGCTATATCATATATCAAAACATCTTAGCAATTTGCACACAGTTTGCACAAAGTGATGCGTCATTATCTAGTCAGGTTTACCCCAAAATTTATTACTTTGCTATACAACTAATATATGTTTTCTATAGAATATAGTTAAAGAAAAACTGTAAGATTCTAACAATTTTCATATGTTGCCAATAGAATTTATATTTCATCTGTTCTTGGCAACTTTTTCTCTTTCGTCTTAAATGTACAAAGTTGATCTCTTCAACTGTAGAGGGAGAAAGAGAGAGAGAGAAATAGAGAGTGTGACTCTTTTCTATGGAAATTTTAGAGTGTAACATAACGGATGTCATATATCATTTTATAGGGTATACAATGGACGCAGGATATAAAGTTGCACATAAAATTTATATGAAAAAAAAAAGAGAACACAAAGAAAATATAAAAATTTACAAGAAGAAGAAGAAGAAGAGTGAAAAAGAGAAAGCCCTTAAAAAAGCTTAACATGAGGCGATAGACAACGAGACAGACAGTTGGTCGTTCAGTTGCCAAATTAGCGTGGCACATAGACTTTTAGCACACACTGTTGTCGCCGTCTGCCAATTTCTGCTGCTGCTGCTGCTGCTGCTGTTAATGATGTTGTTAATGATCATTGCTGCTGACGATGAGTCACATGCTCATAGTCATAGAAATGAGTCTCAATTGCATTTGCATTTGCATTTACATTTGCATTAGCACAGTTGCATTTTAATTGTAATTTTTATGTGCGCATTTGGCTGCTGGTAAATCGCATTTCGATAATTCAAACAAATTTACTTATTTTATATATATATATATATATAAACTCATTGATCTCATATATATATATATATATATATATATCATTTGATTGTTATTTGAACAACAAATGAATACAATGAGTGCTTCTTTTGAATGTGAATTTGATTTCATTTGCTGCGGCAAATACACGTGGAATTAACATGTGAATATGTTGCACATCAATTGAATAATATTTTGTGTTGCCTTTTTTTTTTTTGTTATTTGTTATATTGTTATATTGGTTTTTCTTTTTTTTTTGTTTTCTTTGTTTATTTTCTGTATGCCAACTGACAACAGGGCTAATTGGTAAACAAAACATGTATCAAAAAGTAAATAAATAGTAACAAAAGCTTATTATTTATTAAAGCAAACAAGTGCAACAAAAGTCAATAGAAAACTTAACTAAAATCAATTATATAAACCATTGCACAAGTTGCACTTACAGTAGAAACAATTATAACAGATTAACTCTCCCATAATAATAATAATAATAATAATAATAATAGTTATAATAATAAACTTTTGTTAAATTTACATAGATATATGTTACAGCAAATAAGACTACATGATTTCAGCATGAAAACAAATAACTGTGAATTAATTATAGCCATTAAATATAATCTAAAACAGTTTACAAGCGTATTCTACATTTTGCTGGATATTTGAGTAATTGTTATACTTAATGCTTACTTTTTTATCTGCGTGATAAATATTGTCTTGAGAAAAAAAATATACTTAAGTATAACAAATTGTTTGTCAATATCTAATTTAAATGTTGTTGCTTTACTTTCAGTTGATAAATTGCTACAAATATTGATTGAACAATTTATAATTTATAATACACTTTAAGAGGTTTTCACTGTAATCGCTTTATATATATATATATATATATATATATATATATATATATTTGTGGTCAAAGCCAAAAACAGTTTAACTTTGCAGTTGCTGCAGACAATACGACGACAATAGCAAACGCCAACTGTGTCAGTAGCAGCAGCAGCAGCCGCAGCCGCAGCTAACAGCAGCAGCAACAACATTGGCAACAAAATGCAACCAAAGCCAGTTTATTGCTATTGTGTCGTCTGACAAGGCTAAACAACTGGCAAAATGTTTCACTGCTCCTACTTTACCCTCCTTTTTACCCTTTTGCTCCAGCAAATGTTTAGCTGCTGTGGCTACTGTTGCTGCTATTGCTGCTGTAGCTGTTGCTGTTACTCCTTTGGGGCTTGGATTCGGGCACAGTGACATCATCCCCAGGCAAGCAATTAAAACTAATGTATTTGCCAGATTTGTTGGATGCGATTTTCCAACATATTGCCAACTCATTGCTTCAACATTTCAAATGACCCAAAAATGACTTAACATTAACAATTGTTGTTGTTACTGTTGCTGTTGCAGTTGTTGCTGTTGATGTGATTGATGCAACTTTATGACATTTTCGTGGGTGTATTTGGTATAGTAAAAATTGCGCTCGTAATTGTTTTTAAATAGCCAAACTAACTGCAATTGCTGCAATTTGAGAATTGTTTGGCCATAAACCGAAAAGTCATTAGCTTGTTTACATATAATACAAATAACCATTTCACTTTAATTTACTCGTTCATAACAACAACAACAACAACAACAATTGACTCTTCAAAACATCTGAACTGAAAGTTTCCCGTTTCATTTAAGCGGTTAGCACTTAATTAATGTACATTTAACCTCCGGCACAATTTGAGTTGGCTAATTACAAGTCCCATTTCACCCGAGGCTGTCGATCGAAGGGGGAAATTTCAAGAGGAGTTTCAACACACACACACACACACACAAGCTGGACATACACTCTGGGCTTCGATTTAAATAAACGGAACTCTTTTGTATATATATATATATATATATTAAATTTTTAAATACAATCCATGCAAACACGCTAACATAACCTTAACTTGAAGTTAACTCATTTGCCTAACTGCCAAACAGCCGCGAGACTCACTCAGACACGACGAGCGGCCCCTTTGACACTTTCTTGTTGTAGTTGTTGTTGTTATCGTTTAATATTGTTGTTGGTGTTGCTGCTGGTTTTCATGTTGGTGTTGCTGTAGTGACATGCCCTGTCATTTAGCATTTAAATCAAAATGCTATAAAATGTCTACCATTATCACTTTATTATAATTATTTGTAAACCCTCGCAGAGTTCTATACAACTTATGCATATATATACACTATAAATATATATTTATATATATATAAATATACCCTATGCTGATTATACTATATCCATTACCTATTGCCTACAAGTCTATAATCAACTGCTGCAATTACGTGCAAAGGTCAGCTGTAATTTAGTTCTTTAAGCCTTTCGATACATTTTTGCCCCTCTTTTTTAGATACATTTATAGAGTATCTGTCTAGTCGTTCTCATTGGCATGTAATGCATGTTTTTTTCTTTTTTATATTTTTATTTTTTATGCACGTTTCTTTGCTGTTTCTTGTTTTCTTTTTCTTTTTTTTTTCTTCTGTTTTTCTTTTGTGCCTTATCAGCGGCTTTGCTTCTCTCGCTTCTCGAATTTTTTTTCTTCTGTTTTTTTTTTATTTTTCTTGTTTTGTTTTTGCTTAAGGAACATTTGCTGAAATGCCATAAATTTGGTAATTTATTGTTAATGCTCTTTTAAGTTAATTACGCAAAAGAACTGAAAGTATGCGAAGTAGCAAAAACACCGAGGGAAGCAGAAGCAGAACTCCAAGAAGAAGAAAAAGAAGAAGTATTAAATGATGATAAAAAAAAAGCCTTTTAAGATACAGACACAAATTGCCAATGTGCACGCGGCTTAACTTTATGTGAAAATTTTTCTTTTTAATATTTTATGTTTCTTATTGTTGTAATGCAAAAGAGTTCTTATTTTCCGTATACATCGAGAATTAAACTATTGTCTGATTGATTGATTGATTGATCGAATGATTAAATGATTGTCTTTTGGCTCATGGCTTTAACATTTCTTTATAATATATATTTTTAATTATATATATTATAATTATAATAAAATTATTTTATTATTTATTAAATTAAATAATTATTATGATAAATATTATTTTAATAGCGTTATTTTATTAATTATTATTATTATATTTATCAATTTTAATATTATTATTATTTTTATATTATTATTGTATTTTTTATTATTAATTTTCTTTTTTCTATTATTATTTTAATTATTTGTTAAAATATTATTTAATTTACAAATATTTCAATTCTCAGTTTTAATATTATTATTACTTTCAATATTATTATTATTATTGTTATATTTATTATTTGTTTTAATTTAATTATTAAATTTATTATTATAATTTTATTTATTAATTTTAATATATTTTATATAATTTATTAATTTAAATTACAATATTATTACAATTAGTATTAAAATTTTTCTTTTTTGCCCTTTGCAAAATCAAAAAGTATGTAACAGGTAGAAATAAACATCAGAGACCCTATAAAGTATATATATATTCTTGATCAGGAAGACTAGACGAGTCGATTTAACTCTGTCCATCTGTCTGTCTGTTCGTCTTTCCGATCATATGAACATCTGTTTCTTAGAGACTATAAGAGGTGGAGCAACCGAATGTGGAATCTAGATGCTTTAGTTTCGAACGCTAAACAAGTTATTGTTTGATTTTTAAATTTCCTCCCCTGAACCCCGCAGTATAAAAAACACGCTTTCTTACATGTTTTTTTATTTACTTAAAATAAACTTTGATTATATTTAATTACATTCTATGGTTTACTTACCGCTTAAAGGTTGCCTTGAGCGCATTGCTAATAAAATTAAATTATAAGATTTTTATATAAAATTTGTTTTTAATCTTTTTTTTTTTTTGTTCGTTTGACAAGTAGTTCATATACATGTTTAGAATATAGTAAAATTGCCGGCCCGGCAGACGAAAGGGGAGAGCGGAAGTCTAATAGGAATTCCTGGGAGTCGGGCCCCGGGTTCAAGTCCCGGGTAAGGAATGGTTGTTTTCCAAAAAATCAGAAAATACTTCCTCTTTTATTACAAATCTTGTAAACGTCTTCCCACAAGATTTTATGAGTGGATTGCAAAAAAAAAAAATAGAAAAAGAAGAAATCAAAAAAAAATTAAGAAAACCCAAGCACCATACATAGACCTGCCAGATTCAAAAAATGAATTACAAATTATAAATGTTACCTAAATTATTTGTGAAATAAATTAATATTATATTTTTTTAATCATTATTTATTTATTATTTGGTAATTTATTATTTAATTTATTTATTTATTGTTTTTTTTTTTTTTTTTTTATTTGATGCATTCAATTCCTTGCTATTTTCTATTAGCTTTTAAAAAAGTTAATAGGAAGCTAAGGTTTTTTTCTGCAAAATCCAAAAGTAGAAATAATCACAAAAATATAAATAAAAAACGATAATTATGCACAATTTTTAGTCAATCAAATATCTTTTTAGCAAATATAATAATTAAACCATTCTAATTCTACATTATCATTATAATTATTTTTATATTATTTCTAATCATTATCATTAATATTATTCAAATTCATTATTATTATTATAATTATTATTACTATTATTTATTATAATTAATTTTTTTTTATTATTATTTTCCTTTTTATATTTATTTTATTTATTTAATTCTTATCATTATCATTAATATTATTTTTTACTAATAATATAATTGATTTTATTTTTTTTACTATTATTTTCATTTTTATATTTATTTTATTTATTTATTTATTTAACTCTTATCATTATCAATAATATTGTTTTTTATTATTATTATTATTATTATGATGATTATTTTTATTTTTATTTATTTTTAAAGCCATAATTGATTTTAATTTTTTTTACTATTATTTTTATATTTAATTTTAATTCAGCGTTTTTTTTATTATTTCATTTTGCTTTTTTTAATTTTATTTATTTGTTTTTATTTTCTTTCAAATCGCTTCAACCCCAGAGAACATCAAATATCAAACATTTCCCCACAAATCTGTCTCGACTTTGATTTTAATTAAGTTTATTTTCATTAATTATAGCTAAAAGCTGTTTGTCCAATGGCCATTTTATTAATAGCAATTAGTTAATTTAAGTTAATTCAATTTAATGATGGCTTTTGCCCTCACTTTCTATATTCAAATTACCCGCGAGTCATAAAATTCTAAAAGTTGCTTCAGATATTACTATATAGATATAGATTTATATATATATATATATATATAAATATTATACTTCTTCGTAAAAGTTGTGTAAATATTTACTTTTGAGTATGATTACCAGTTGAAATATGATATCCGATATTTGTTTTATATATATTTAAGGCAATTGTTGTTATTGTGTTGCTGTTGTTGTTGGTGTTGTTGGTGGTGTTTCGGGTGCCTTTTGATGACAGTTTCGTGACAATTTATTGAAAATATCGTTGACAAAAAAGGCAAATTCAATTGCAATTGCCGCATAAACATTTTCAACTTGAATTGCTTTTATTTTTCTGTATTTTGCCGCGGGCATTTGACAATTTGCTGCAAAACCAAAACCAAAACCAAATCTAAATCCACATCGATATCCAAATCCACATCCAAATTTATATCCATATCCAAATCCAAATCCAAATTGAAATCCGCAACTAAAACAGCATGTGCCATGTTTTTACTTACTTGTATTGTTTTGTTGTGATTTTCCATGCTTGTTGTCTTTATTTTTCTTCATTTTGGCCAATTCTCTAAATGTTCAACTATGAATTTGACAACGGCAATTTCGGTTTTGTGTTTTGTATTGACCAAAAATGGACATGAGCCAAAATGTCAAATGCGTCACGTAATAATATACTGCAATAAAATTATAGAAAATCAACATAAAAAGAAATATATATATATATATATATAAATGAACTTTGATATTCTCCAATTACAATCCATGAAGATAATGCTGCTTGTTTGTCAACTAAACTTCAGTTTATACCATTGGCTTACAACCATTAGCCTTGGCAAAAATAAAACAATATTAAATTCATAAGAAACTCCGTGTTCTGGTCACCTGGACAACAGATGTCAATGAAAATTATGCAAAATATTTGCCAAGAATAATCAAAGGAAATTTAATATTTTTAACGTGTCAAAGGATATACAGTCTTCAAAGGAAGTACAGCCAAAACTGCTGTTGTCAATTAGTTGTCAATGGCTGTATATTCTCTATATTTTATTATTATCTTTATATTCAATATTAAAGTGCAGAGTATTATTTTGTCGCTTAGATTAAAACTTGTTAAAACTTTCTTTTATACTTCAAGTGGCTTCAATTTTATTGCTCCCTTGCATTTTGTATTTGTATTAGTATGTGTGTGTGTGTGTGTTGTATGTATTGTGTGTGTGTGTGACCAAGTTTCAGGACAACTTTTCTTGTGCGCTGTCATCGTCTTAATATTTTTTTTTTTTTTTGATTTTTTTTTTGCTGCTGAGCTTCTGCTGCAACTCGCCTGAAAGTGACAATAACAATAACAATGGCAATAGCAATAGGAATAAGAATGGGAATGAGAATGGGAAAGGGAATAGCAATGGAAAAGGGAATAGGAATGGGAATGGTAATAACAATAAGAAGAAGAAAACCAACAGCTAATCAAGAAGAACTGAACAACTTCATTTGCGAGACATTTTCTCATAGCTTATATTACACGCATCTCTTCAGTGTGTGTACTGGCTGTTCTCTGTGGCACCTCTATAGTACGTATACTCCCCTCACTTTTGTGAAGAGCTCATCACGCCCGTGTCGAGCTCATGCACAATTAGTCACTTGCAAGTCAATTAAGTTTCCAGCGCCAACCACAACACAGGCCGGTACAAAAAACAAGGTAAAGAGAAAAGCAGAGCGGTAAAGAGGGGAAGTTGGAGACAGAGAAGGTGAACGAGAGAGCTGTAGCAGTGCCAGATCCTAAACCAGACAGGCACGTATGAGTGGCTATAGTTGGTATTGGTATATATGGGGGTATAGGTAAAGAGCTAGGGATACCTATGGCCTGGTCTGGGAATGTGACTGAGGACACGAGCACATTGGTGGTAGGTGGTGTGGGCTGAAGGGTGTTAAGCAGGTGAGAGGAGAAGTTTGGCAATGCGACTGGGACTAAGACTGGCACTGGGACTGGCACTGGGAATGGCACTGGGAATGGCACTGGGACTGCGGCTGCGGCTGCGGCTGTGGCTTGTTGTAATGCTCTGGCGCTTATTTGCAGTAAAAAGCAATGACAACGACGGCGACAACGACAACGACAACGACAACGACAAAAACAACGACAACAATTGCGACACGGGCAAAATTAAACCGAAAGCGAAAAAGAGATAAAAAAAAAATGAAGCAAATAGAAAGAGCTTAATGTAGAGGAAGAGGGAGAGAAATACAGAGAGACAAAGAAGGAGTACAGTCAGAGGAGTAGAAATAGAGTACGGCATATTGAGTTAGGCAAACGGGGCAGCTGAGGGGAAAAGTAAAACAAAACCATATTATTAACGCCTCATTAAACTTTTAACGATTTTAAATTACAGGCTGTGAACGGGGCCAGCTAATGAATACAAATTAGCCGCACAAGGTGCGCGCTGCGACTGTGCAAAAGATACTCGTATGTTATGTACAGACCAGACGCAAGTAACTAATACCCCATACCCATAGATACAATATTATATATATGTGTATATAAATAAATATATATGTTTATATACATCTGTATGTGTGCCTCTTGACTTGATTCGATACGACTTGACTTGACATGGCATGACTTGTTTGTTTTTTGCATTTTGTTTTTTTAATTTTTTATATTTCTTTATATTTTTTTGTGTGTTTTTCTATCTGTCAGTTTCTTTTTGTTTTGTTTTTTTTTTTGGCTTGGGCCTACGACAATAATAATAGTCAAAATAATAATAATAATAATAATTATTGTTTGGAATTTCATGTATTACTTGTCACTTATATTTCGCTTCTCCCTCCTTCTCTTTGCCTATGCTGAGCAAATGTGTTTTCAATGTACAAACATTTGACACTCGATATATAACTAATTGTCATTAATTGCTTATAGTTTATAGTTGAGGCTTGTTGTTGGTGTGGTTGTCTGGGCGTGAGATTATTAATTAGGCATTTCACAATTTACCCATATATATACACATATATACAACTTATAGTTAACAATTCACAATTCAGAATTCAGAATAAACAATTCACAATTGACAATCCACAATTGACAGTTGACGGTTTGGTTCGCCAATGTTTAATTGTAAACACTTGTAACATGCAAATGAACCAATGAGTCCATTTGGTCACACACGAACCATATGACATAGCAAACATATAGACAAATAGACAGACAATAAACAGAAAGACAAACAGAAAGACAAAAAATACAGAAAGACAGTAAAACAGACAGGCAGGTCAGGGCTTGGTTGAGCGGCTATTAGGTTCAATATATCACGACTTTGGTTCAGCATAAAAAAGTTAATGCTCTAAAAAAAAAAAAAATATGCTTATTTAACTTATGCATATTCAAATTGTATATTATATACAATATACCCTAGACTAAAATACATTTAAAGGAGAATAAATAAAACTTCATTTTAATTGAATTAGATTTTCCATTTTGTTTAAAATAAAACTGATTCGATGAAATTTTAAAAGGGGATGAATATAATATAACACATATAAAGAATTTAAAGTTATATCTAAATAGTTATTAATATATATTTGTGTATATATAATATATATTTAGTATTTATAGGAAGACCCAATCAATCAGGTATTAAAAGCATAATTTCTAAGAATCAATTTATATTGATTATTAGGCTACCAATTATAGGGTATCAATGCGTTGGTAATAATTGTAGGATATACTTTAAGAGTATGATTTCTAGGTTATGCTTTCTATGAGTAAATTTACTAGAGTATCAGCTTTTAGAGTATCATCTGCAGGCGATAAACTATGAGCCCTAGATGTGACAATACTAAGAGTATCAGTTCTAGGAGTAATTATCATAGTGTAATAATGCTATGACTACAGCTATAGGGTATGCAGTTAAAGCATATTTTAAAGTGTATTATATCAAGTAGTAACAATTCTAGGGTATTAACTTATATATATAATATCAAGTTAAGGCTTAGAGCATCGCTTCATTCAATGTTCCTTCAGCTGTCTTTGGGCATTTAAAATTAAAATTGTTAAATAATTTAATGTTAAGATTTTGAGTATTTATAGGCCTAGCTATATACATATATACACAGATGATTGTACATATTTACATAATTATATATGTATTTATACTAATTTATATCTTAGTATATACTATACTATATTATATGTATTAGTGTTAGATTTGTTTTCTGATTAAAAGTTGTGTCCGCATAGCATATTAAATATATAATTAAGAAATTAACTGCTTCCGTTGATGTTTCTTTTGTCTGCCAACATTTGTTTAATTTTTGTTTTATATATATATATATATATATATATATATATCGTATATACGTCTCTTGAGTATTTAACATAATTATAAGAAAATGAACTCAAAAAAGGTCGCTGACTGAAGGAGAGGGAAGAAACCAAAGAATTTATAGAAAACAATCATAAATTCAATTTGAAATTCTATCAGCATATGATAATTATATATAAGGATTTATGTTGCTATAGAATGATATAACAGTTTACAATTTATAGTATTATAAAGTGTTATTTATGATATGGTAGAACATAAAATATTATCGGCATATAAATCATCTAATATATAGAGTAAAATTTGTGTTAAATTCTTCAAATCATTTTATGGCTCTCAATATTTTAAATATTATAAATATATTTATTTTTAATTAACTTTTTGTATATTTTTTTTACTGTTAACTTAAGCAATTTTAAGTCTAGACTAAACTAGTTGCATCTCCCGACGGTTTATTTTTTCCATTTTCTGACATTATTTTTATAAAATAATAAAAGGAATTTGGTTCCTTTTTTTCGTTGTGTTTTTTATTTTATTTTTATTTCAAGCATCTTTTGCAGTTGCTTCTTGCTGCTTCTGTTTCTGTTTCTGTTGTTGTTTTCTTCGTTTCGCCTCGATTTAATATCAAAGCAAGCCGACAACAGCACAAAAGATACATACAAATATGTGCACATATATATATATATATATATATATATATATATACTTATAGTATAACCACGCCCCCTGCTTACTGCACGTCCTACGCGGTCTTCCACTTTGTTAGTTTTTGGCATTTTGGCAAGCAACCAAAACATAAAAGCAAAAATATAAAGAAAATTTTATATATCTGCCAGTTACCGAAGCTTATATACCCTTGTAACTATACAATATATGTATACATGTATTTGTGTGTATATATATACACAGTTGATTCTTAACAAAGTTATATACAAGAATGTAGCTGTCATTCCTTCAACTAAATACAAAAGATATACCTAAAGCCAGAGTTAAAGGAATGATAATATAATACAAGGTTAGGGTATACACATAGATCTGTATAATATATAAACTATAACATAGCTTAACAAGAAAATAAACAACAATAACCATAAGTTAGAGTATACAGTTTCGGCTTGCTATACTGCAAATTTATTAGTAAATCAAATGATTCTTTTAGTGTTTAATGAAGCTGATTTGGTTGGCTGAGTTACGTTTAATCGTAAAAAAGTTTATTTGCAAAGAAATTTAGTTTTTTGCAGATCTCTTTTTTTTCATTATCTACTCAAAGTTATATAGTACTCGAATCTGGTGTTTATATAGTTTTATACTACTGCCAGCATTGGTTGGGTTAAGAGATGCACAAAAATATAAACAGAGCAACAGGAAATCATATATTAAACCTTGTGGCAATATTTTTTTTGTTTTTGGTGTTGTTGAATCGGAAATGCTTGGCATTCCACGTGTGTTACACATATTGTAAGTAAATTATAATACCCTATAAAAGGGTATATACATATTTAACTACATGTAGCATAATGACAAAATACAAGAGAAACAGCAACAAAACATAGGCAAAAGTCAAGTTGAACATGAACGTGAAGTTAACGCCGGGTTCTGTTAACATTTGTTTCTTTTTTATTTCTTTTTTTATTTTGTTGCTGTTTTTGTTGTTGTTGTTGTTGTTGTTTTTTTTTAAGTTTATTTAAGATCTTGTATTTCGGCACAAGAAGCAAATTTGAAATGCATAAACGGAGAATGGCAAAAACCAGAGCGGAGGCTACAAATTAAAAATCGAGACAAAAGCACAATAGAAATTGTCAAAATGCGCCAAAATTTATGCAAGACTCGTGCGATAAGCCATCTGAAAATGGTCTGTGACGGTCTCTGAAATGGTAGCCCAACCAACAACGTATGAGGGGTACTGATTGAAATAAGATTATGACAAAGATGAAGAAGAAGAAACAGTAGTATAGCAAGGGTAATGAAGCACAGTAGTGGGGTATAGGGGGTATTGGGTTAAAAACATACATAGAAGAGTAAGAGAGCGAGAGGTGGCAAATGTAAAATGGTCAGCCTTGTGTGGGCGCGTGTGAGAGTTGCCATTAAAGAAACTACTAGTTCATCGGGTATTTTACATATGTATGCATGTATGCATGTATGTATGTAAACATACATGTATATATGTATTTGTATTGCTTTTTTTATGGTGAAACAATCTGATGATATGAGAACTGGTTGGATTTCATTTGGTTGTTTGATCGTTTTGTGTCGTTTGCTTGTTCGCTTGTTTGGTTATAAATTTTTATTTCTATTTGTATGTATATTTATATATATATATATTTAGTTTCTAAATTTTTATTCAATTTCGAAAATAGATTTCATTTTTATTGAAATTATGACATTCATCTTAATTTGCGCTATCGCATAACTTATTAATTTATATATATATTTTAACTCATTTTATTTATATTTCTTCTCTTTTTCGTCTCTTTTTGTTCTGCTTTGCAGGTGTGTATCCTCGACTTAAACCGGTTTTATTTTTTGGTCACCAATCGGCTAATACTATTTTACTCGAAATACACGCAAGTATCGATACCTACTCATCATTTATTATACCAAATGTCTAATGTGTTTACAGTATACACTAAAAATAGCTGCTGACTTTGTAACTTATTTCAAATAAATAATTAAAAAAAATTCAAATGGAAAATCTAAAATCATTCAAATAATTTTGAATATTTTTCCATTTGTTTTCAAAATTAAATTAACATAATCCATATGAAGGTAATTTGGGCACTTAAAAACACAGTAGAAACTATTTTCAATAAAAGTTGCACGCCTTTGTGTACACAATACTTGCAACTTTTATAACATTTGAATACGAAAAATTAAAGTTACATCAATTTAAATTGAAAAATATTATACGAAAATTATTTATCATTTGCTCAGCAAACTTCATTTTTTTTTTTATTTATCAAATTTTGCTAGAATCTTAGAATCTTATAGAAAACTTGCATCGAATTCCAAACTTGCAGCGTTCTAGAGCTAATAAATATATGATATTTATCTAAATATATATATAAATTAAAAACAGCTTTTGTTTATAACTTAAAGTTGTTACTTATTATTTGAGCATAAAGAAAGTTGTGCAATATTTACGCGCAAGTTTATTGTGCACTATGCAAGATTTGCCTTGAATAGAAAAAAATTTGTTTTGACTAAACCAAATTTAAGACTTTTTATTATAATTTTTTAATTTAATTAATAAAAACTAGAATTTATTAAGATAAATTAGAGAACTAATTTTTTTTTTTTGGCATAATTTTTAATAAATAAAATTTATATATTTAATAAATTAAATAATTAAATTTATTTTTTTTGAATTTTTTCATATAAATTTATGTCATTTAGATAGAAAACCAGCAGCTGTATTAGTATCAGAAATTAGATTATTCAAATCTAACCATTTTATCTGATTTATCCAATTCATTGACTATATATATATAGCATGTATATATAGTAGTATATGAGAAATGTTTATAAATAATTTAGTTTTATTTTAAACTTTCAATTATGTGGCTTGTTGAAGGGCAACTATGAAGTGAAATGAACTTTAATACGCTTCGTTTGGCAATGTAATTCATCTTGAAAAGTGATTTTCATGATGTTTTTGGTATTGCCACAGTTTCGTTATGGCATGCCCTATTGCAGCTGCCACATGGAGAATTCTTCGCTTTGCTATTTTCAATACACTCATAGTAGTAATTTAATTAAAATGCAACTGTATCATTAAATTGTGGCAGCTTCAAGGCCTATGACTAACACTATAAATATGAATATATGAGTATATAAGTATGAGTATATGAATATGTCTATGTATAAGTTTATTCAATTTATCTAGTCATATACTATATTCAAGTCCATGTCTACAGTCATGTCCATGTGTGCACCCGATGTTTGTGCCGTCATTAATCTTTCGACAGCTCTTTGCTTTAGCCTTCTTTTTTGTACATTTTCCGTTCCTACTCTCCCCATGTTTTGTTTTTCTTTTACATTGACTCAGCTTCGACAACTGTGAAAATTGTAGGCGCACATTTTCAATGGCAAGGCTTTGTTGCTCTTGTTGTTGTTAGTATTTGTTGCTGCTTTTGATTTTGTCTAATGATCGCGTGCAGTTTTTCACATGTTTTCCATAATGGGGCCAGGCGTCATATATCATAATTGTGCCAAACTATATATACAGATATATACAGATAGTTACATATAGACAGCATACAACAAACGAGCCATATGAATCGCATTCGATTTAGACTTGAATCTCGTCTTTGGCCAGATGCATATTTAAGCCATTTGATTAATGTGCTCAATGTGCATACTTGTCAGTTTTA
This sequence comes from Zygothrica quintamaculata, assembly GCA_037044455.1. Lineage (NCBI taxonomy): Eukaryota > Metazoa > Arthropoda > Insecta > Diptera > Drosophilidae > Zygothrica > Zygothrica quintamaculata. The sequence continues at coordinate 40,253 of JBAMBS010002400.1, read as the reverse complement.
TTAATGTGCCTTGGTTTCCTTTTTGTTTTTTCTCTTTCTTTCCTACTTGCTTTTCTTCTGTTAATCACTGCAAAAAAAAGAAAAAAGAAAGAAAACAAAAAAACAATTTTCTATATTATATTATTTATCATATCAGACTGTAACAGATACTTATAGTTAATATATATAATTTGATATATGAACGCGACATGCCTCATACATTTATGTAACAACAATAAATGAAATTCATTTGTAAATTCCATTCCCAGAACAATCAATGTGTATATATATATATTGTATATCCTTAAGCTAATGAATGTTAATAAAATGTTGCATACAAGTCCATTACTTGCCACCACCCACAAAGCCGAGCAGCTCAATGACAGTTTTCAGTGTGTGGCAATTGAATTTTAACATATTCATAAGCAAATTACCAACGCCATAAAAGAAAATGAAACAAAATAAGAGTAAAATATATAGAATGTATATATATATAAATATGTAACAGAAGTGTTGAGATTGCACTAATTACATGTCAAGCGACTCACACATGCATACCAGCACACACACACACACACACACACACACACACAGCGACAAGCAACAACAACGACAATTGCCAGCACAGCCAACACCTTGGCGCATAAATTTACAACAAACGACGCATGTCAACGCGCTCGAGAGCGTGAATATGCCACCTCCACGCCCCCTAGTTGCCGCTGCTGTTGTTGCAACAAGAGTCCCTCGCTGTAGCGTAACCAAATTTCATATATGTTGCATGCAGCATTTTGTGAGTCTTGTGAGTTTTGTGCGTCGCCGCCGTCGCCTGAAAAGTGTCAAATGTGAAATTTATGTAGACAGACAGAGTTATGGACACAAGCTCACTTGTATGCAACTATTCACTGGCGCACGCGCAGCACATAACTACAACACCAATTACAACACCCCGCCATCTTCTTCTTCCCTAACATCAACTTCCATAATGTCACCCCTACCCCTGCCACAAAAAAACATTTCATAAAATACTTCTGTTAAGCAAGCTGTACGCTTCGCCTTGGAGACGCCCTCTCGCTTTTGGACCATAAGAAATTAGCGCACGCAGTTGTAAAAAATAATATGTAAGAAAAAAGAATAAAAGCAAAAAGAGTAAATAAAGTTAAAAAAGATTTAAATAAAAGCCAAAACAAGTTGTTAACTTTATTAGCGTTCATTTTAACTGTGCGCAGACAGAAAAGTGATTTGCATAAAACGCGACTTGCAATTAGTAGTTGGCATGCAAATCGCATATGGTCATATATCTATATATATATATATATAGTATAACTCATTGACTGAAAGACTGCAAGCATAGTAGACAGTAGACTATAGTCTGTAGACTGTAGACGTTGTGAGTGACTGTAGACTGTAGACTGGCCCTGAGGGCTTCTTGGGTCATAACTCAAATGAACGCCTCGAGGATCGGACAAAGTATTTAACAATGAAATTTATTCAACAAATCATTTAATACTCATACTTTATTCGTGTTAAACAAATCGTTTCCTATTAATCGTATAGAACTTAAATTTGTTTTTATCTACGATCTTTTATTATTATTATTATTTGTTTTTTTTTTTTTTTTTTTATTGTTATTATTCATTTTGATTGCTTTAGTTTTTTGCTAGAATTATGCAAAATATTTGCGAATTTCCCCAAGAGCTTTATTCAAATGTAAATGTAAAAGTCAGTCATCTTTATGCTTATCTAAACATTAGTCAATACAACAATAAAACAATATAACAATAAAACGGTATAACAGTATAATAGTATAACAATATTAGTATATAACAATTCATCAATTCGTCACGCTGTCCATCAGCCAGCGGCATTCTCAGTTTGCAATTCAATTTAACTATACAAAACCATTCATTGAGTGTCACGCAGACACAGACACAGACACAGACACAAACACAAACACAACGACAATACGATTTTGTTGTGAGTGTCATTGTTTATTAAATGTTGTATAGTTGTGCCTGCTGCTGGGCACAAACACACACACACACACACACACAGACACACACACAAATTGAGTTTAAACATGTTTAAAGCTCTATTATTAGCAATTCGTATGTTTATGACTATGTATGATGTATGTTTATGTATGATGTATATGATGTATTAAGGAATAATCCTGTGTCATTTAAATCACAATATAACAATGCACGCACACATAGAAAAGAGCAGAAAACAACAACAACAACAGCAACAACATATTTATTGCTGTTCCCTGTCAATTTTCATGGATATTTTTCATGTTGTTTCGTTCTATATATAAAATGTTGTACAATTTGTAGTGTGAATGCTCAGTTGAGTAGCACTATGAGTACAACTATTAGTATGTGTATGTGTGTATGTTTGTTAGCCTGTCATAGTCAGTTCAAGGCTATTTTGATTGATGGCCTATAAGGTTACTGCAACAACAACAACAACAATGAGCAACGAGCAACGAGTACTTGGCTTAAGTCATTTGTGTGTGAGTCACGCAGAGATACTTCGATAGTTTCTCTTATAGTCACTGAGACCATTTAATGTACTCATATAAGCTACTTAATGCCTTTTTTTTTCTTATTGTTTTTTTCTCTTACTTTTGTTTTTTTTGCTTTCCTCTCAACAGGCTCATTAGTGCAATTGAAGAATTTACAGGGGCATAAAAACTGTTCAAGTCATTTACTCATTTCCTGCGCTGATGCGTGGGAAACCGAAAACCGAAACTCAAGACCAAACCCAATTTGAAACCCTTGATAGGCATGTTCACCTGTACCATATGATGTTTAATACATTTTTAATTGCAAGTTGCTATAAAATCATATATATATATATATATATATATATAAAAGGAAACATACAATGTAACTCAGAGTTAACTAACTGCCAGTTAACTAACTTTCACTCGCAGCCGCTGAGTTTGTAATTGAAATATGCCCTGGAGAATACTTTATTCACAACGAATACACAAATACACTCGTCTGATCGAATACTTGAATTACAGTTGCAATTACGACAAATGCGACAAGCGATAAGAAAGCAAAACAGAAACAAAAAACGAAACGCATAAATTATATACCAAAATTGGTCGAGTTACTGCACTAAAAAACAAAAAAAAACGCCAAAAACAAAAGCAGCAAAATAAAAAAAAAAAAGCTTTATAAGGAAGTCAGATGTGGCACGCTTGAAAATGCGAGCTACTTAATTGAAAACAACGCAACAGTAAGAGCAGAAGCCCAACAAGCAGTAGCAGTAGCAGTAGCAGCAGCAGCAGCAGCAGCAGCAGCAGCAGCACAAAAAAGTCTATATATATATATATAAGATATATGCGACCTACATGGCGTATACGTAATTACAAATTTATGTGAACGTCACTCGATACTTGGTATATATTCGTTGATTCGTTGATTCGTCTGTTCAATATATTCGCATACGTTTGGGGCAAACTTAAAAACTTGCCACGAATGCATAATGCATAATGCATACAGTGTAGCCTCTACAGCAGCGGCAGCAATCACATCGTACCACATCGTGCAGTGGGGGGGGGGGGTTAAGATTGGATTTGGTTAGAGGCACACTTGCCTCAACTTGCCTCGACTTGCCACAGGAGTTTGACAGCTGCGCCTGCGCATCGTTACTATGTCTAGCATTTTGTACTTGGGCGTTTGCCACACGCAAATGCATTTGGGGCGCTACCTGGAAATCAATAAGCGTTCGCTCGCGCGCGCTCAACACACACATGCTACAAATTATTATTTGTTTTTATTTGTGGCAGCTTCAAGGCCCACGGCTAAAAAAAAGAGATTTGGCTTAGATATACATACATACATATATATATATATATATATATATGTATATGTGTGTGTGTGTGTATATATATTTCTATATTTCGCAATGGCAAAGCTATAAAACTAGCTCAATACATGCAGCTAACGCTATCTAATGAGGCGCAAAAAGAGGCGTGACAGACGCCTGCTTGTGGCAACAGAAATGTCAGCAGCTTTGCTTACAACATTTTCCACTTACGTCTAACTGCATTCATTCACACTAGTCAACTCCCCCCCTCCCTCCCTGCTCCTAGTCCACTCTCTATTTGTGTTTTTCTTTAGTTTTTTCTTTGGCGTTTTGAGGTGGGTCTGGCGTCTTTGGCGTCTAGGCGTGTGGGCCGGAAAACCCGCTCCTGGCAGCAACAGCTGCCCACCAATATCCCAATTGCTGATGAAGCCATTAAATTTAAGTACTTGTTAATTGGCCAAGTCTATTGAAATTGCAGCTTATTAATAACAAACTTCATAAAAGATCATCAGCTTTAACTGTTTTTCCTTTGGCTCAAATATGAAAATCTTTTGTCAAATTTTAATACAAAATTCTAGGAAATTCTTTTTAATTTTAGCAAATTTATTTTTTACCCAAATTTCTAAGTAATTTCTTTGTTTATTTATTTTCTATTTGTTGCTTATTTTATTTTCTATTTTTTGCACATTTTTTTAATCTATTTTTTGCTAATTCTTTTTTACTTATATTTAACCATAAAATTACTCATGCAATAATAAGTATTTGTCATATATATATATATTTGGTATTGGATTTTAAAATAGATTTTTCCTCAGAGATTCCGCTAATTCCAATGAATGAAATTTCAAGGTAAACAACAAATCAGATGAACAATGCGCTTCCGGGTAAAATATAGAAAGAAAATTCTAAATTTATGTCTATATTTATTGTATATGTATCTATTTATATATGTATATGTTGTTAATATGCCTGTGAGATACAACATGTAGAAAGAATAAAAAAAAAAAAAGGAAAAATAATATTATTCTTAGGAAAATTCGCAACGATGACGTGAACAAATTTTGGAGACTATCTGCTAAACTCATACAAGCGCACAGATTATCAAATGCAAAATAAAATCAAAATAAAATCCCATAACAGCACACACACGCACACACACACACACACACACAATTTGGCATGGGTTAGAGGTTGAGTTGGTGCATGGAGCATAGAGCTTTGCTTTCGGTATTGAGCTGGGAGTAGTGTGTGTAGCCAAAAGATTGGGAAGCTGAGCACGCATGGGAAATTGTGAAACCATCACGAAAAACGCTGCAAATTCTTACGCCCGACAGCGAATTACGTGAGACGCATGGCCAAAACAGTAAGCCAGTAGCTGAAAGCCAACTTTGAGTAGTCCAACAAGCGTATGAATGAATGAATGAATGAATGACTGAATGCCTGACTAACTGACTGACTGACTGACTGAGTGAATGAGTGAGTGAGTGAGTGAGTGAGTGAGTGAGTAAGTGTTAGCGTATGAATGGGTAGCTGGTTGAGTGATTGATGCCATGAGTAACTACCTAGGTAAAAGACAACAAATGATGGTAAAACAAAAGCCAAGTGGAAAACTAAATGAAAAATCTGTGCATTGTTTGTTTGCGCATTTTCCATTTTCCACAGCCACTGAAGTTACCGTCGTTTTTTTTTTTATCTCCTTTCGTTGTGTTTTTTTCCCCCTCCCCCTCTCACTCTCACTCTATCTCTCTCTCTCTCTGTCTCTCTCACTCTCTCTTTCGTTCTCTTTTATATTTTGTTTGCCACTTTGTTTGCTTTGCGGCTTTAACGTAAACACTCAATATTTATTCTCCTTATATATTTTTTTATTTTTTATTTACTTTTTTTTTTTTTTCATATTTACTCCTTTCCTTTGTACCATATATATGTGTATGTATTTGTGTGTATGTGTGTGTGTGTGTGTGTGTATGCCCGCCCATAACCGCAGCGTGAATCCTTTGCATTAACTCTGATTTTATGGGTATAGCGTAAAGCGTAAAATGCTACGAGTTGGCTCACATTTTCCGTGGGCGTACTTGAAAGCATCAGACGAACCCACACAATGGCGCATAACAAATTTGTAAGCCAACTATTTAGTGGCCAAATCAAAGGCAGCACCAGCACCAGCACCATCACCAGCAACACAAGCGGCAGCCTTTTGAGCTTACCCAATAAATCGCAACCATCCACAGAAACCAAATGGCCACATCCACTACGACTATAACCAAGGCATTCAATGTGGCCAATGCGGCGTATGCGCAATCGGTGTAAATGCAGCCAACGGGCTGGGCTATGCTCAACGGGTATTGGTATTGTGTCTGAGTTTCTATCTGTATTAAGATGAGTGGTATGAAAGTGTAAGGGGGAGAGATGAGAATCGCGTGCAGCACTTGCGGCTTAGCCCGCTGGTGGCCAACACCGTTTGCTATAGCCAACATCTTCTTCCTCCTCTTCTACCATAGAATGTCAGTAATAAAACTGTCGAAAAGAAGTTTTGTGGGCATTTTGCTGGAAACTTCATGCGATTTCAATGCTCTCCTTTGTATGTATGCATTTATATATATAAATATATATATATGTATGTATGTATGTGTGTATGTATTGGTATTGGTGTATTGTTATTGAAAGCAGTGGCCAGAGATAGGTAAATATTGAAGCGTTGAACACGTTTCAACCAAATTGCATTTTTATTGCCAGCCCTTTGCAGCGCTTGCGGGTGTTGTTGCCTATTGTCTGTTCAGATAAAATTATATCAGATGCTCAAATATGCATTATTATACATATAGATATATATATATATATATGTGTATATATATAGTTGATAATTATTATGTAAGCATATAATCATTATGCAGCTGCGACGAGCGACTGCAATTCTTGTAACAATTTTTTCTTTGGTTACATTTTAATGACATTTTGTTGCTTGTATTTTTGTGGCCTAAATGTAAATTGTTGTTGGTATTGCTGAAAGATTTTTGCATCCTTTTTTTTTTTAACCATGTCTGTACGTTATTCATTTTACCATTTCTACCTTTTACTCGTTTGCTGCATACAAAAAGGCCGCAAGGATTCATTTGCATGCAAGTTGCTTGTTTGAGTTTATTGATTGAAATTCGGGTTAGCTGCCTGCTATTGGTATTGGTAGGACATACAATCTAAAAACGAATGGCTAACATATTAAAAAAAACCTTATCCTTAGGCAACAAGTACAACTATATATATATATATATATATATATGAACACACAATTGAATCTCTCTCTCTCTCTCTCTCTCTCTCTCTCTGTGTGTATCGAAATCGACAGAGAATCAATTTAGGATTTTGATTTGGAATTGCGTTTACAAGTATATTGTCAGTCACAATTTTGTATTCCCTAATCAACTAACTACATGTTAACTATCTAATGGACAGTTAAGCTTAGCTTAACTGATGTATATGTGTGTGAGTATGAATATAAAGCCACACACACAAGCAAGCTAGCTGACACCTTTCTTTGGTTATTTAATAAACATTTACGAGAACCTTTTACCATACTGCATATATATATATATATATATATATATATATATATATATATTGTGTGTGTGTGTGTGTGTGGGTGTATGCTAGGGTATAAGGACTTTATGTTTGCCAGTGTTGTCATGCAATGCGCAAACACAAAACTAATTGAATTTTTCGTAGTTTTCCCTCGAAATATCCTATCTCTATAGCTGTTCTCTCTCTCTCTCTGTCTCTCTCGCTAACTATCATACTATTTCTCTCTTTCTCTGTCAGCCTTTTGTTGTCTAGTTTGTATTACCATCTACATCTAGCCATGTGACTGGCTCTTTGGCATTTTCTGCAAGTCAGCAATAGGGAAGCCTTCATTGTCTACTGCTGCTACGTGCCACAATTTTGGGTTGTCACATTGTTGTTTTGGCTGTTGGTTTTCTGTTGTTATTTTTTTTTTCTGCTGTTATTATTATTTTTTCTTCTTCTTTTTATTGTTGTTGTTGTTGGGGTGTGCCTGCCTAGTGTTGTTGGCAGCACAAAGTAACATAATCAGCATATAATTAAAAGCTACTAACATGCAACAAATCACACGCAAAGTATCTTGTAGTTTCACATTACAAACGTTTACTTAAGGCTTATGTTTTTTTTCTCTTCTATATTTTTCATGATTTTCTTTATATTTTTTTTATTATTTTTTTGTGTGTTACTTTAAGTTGAAATGTTTGTTTGGCAACCAATACTTATAGGCGTGGTCAAGCTGACCTCAAATCTATTTAACGCCTGCAAAAAAAAAAAAAAAAACCAGACCTCAAGCGATATTTGTTTTCTTTCTTGTTAAACATTTATATATATTTTTATGTATATATATATATATGTATGTATATAGATTTATGCCAAGTCGTTTTCAGTGGTAACTGGCACAATTTTTATGGCCCGCATTGTATATCTACTTACAACTAACACAACACATCAAAACACAATGCAATGCAATTATTCTCTGAAGCACTTTGAGTGCTCTCGAGAGCTGCTCAAGTTCTAGACGCATTTTGATTGTCCAAAAAAAATGTGACCCAATAAATGAATCAAGCGAATGACTTTTATTTCGATATATATATATATATATATATTTATATAATAGAATTTTAATAGATATTTACTCAAATTTATATGCATAGTTTGCATATATATTCATTCATTCAATGACAATAAACATGAATATAATATGGATTTGTATTACATTTAATAGAGGTCAACAATTATACTTATACATGTACATGTAATTGTATGTTACATGCTGCATGCTGCATGCTGTCTGCCCCATGTCTAACATGCCCCACTTTGTGTTATTTACTGTTATATCAGCTTATCAGCAAAACAAAAGTTTACTAAATTTAATTAAAATACACTCTATAATAAACTAATGTATTTGATGTGTGTGTTTGTTTTATGTGTGTGTTGTTGTTGTTGCTTGTTGTTAACAACATACATTCTTCTTGCTTGTGCAAGCAACATGTTGCTCTTGTCAGATAATAGTACAATACAACAACAGCAAAACATAATTCTCAAGTTTAAGTTTTCCGGCTATACAATCCATTGAGCTTGTCGTTTTGCGCTTAGGAATTTCTTGCAGTGTATTTCTGGCTGATAATTAGGCAACCTTTTTGCTGCCTGGAAAATGGAATCAAAGACGAGGCAACATTAGGGCAATTGCCTGTCTATAGCAACAGCACTCTCTGCCTATCTCTCTCTTACTCACTCACTCACTCTCTCTCTCTCTCTCACTCTTGCTCTGTCTATCTGTTTGCATGTTTATCTGTAGCTCAATTGCGAGTGCACAGCCAGCGAATGGGCTGTAATTATAATGTCCACCATTGGGATTAACCACACCCACTCTCCACCCCTCTCTCACTGTGTGTCTTCCTCTTACAGTGGTATGCTGCTTGAACTCATCATTGTTGTTCTTTTGTTTGGCATATTTATGCCATTGGCATAATCTCATAAAATGCCAGTGGCCAGAAGCATACATTTATGCGGGATCCTCCATGTGCTGGTCTCTCTTTCAGTTGGCAATGCATTTGACTGCGGCGTCGCTTGTTGATGCGTTAATTTGCATGCAACATGCACTATGATTACCCGCAGCAATTTGCAACAGCAACAGCAGAAATGGTAGTGGCAACAGCAACAGCTAGGGATCAACTGCAGCTGCTTTACCTAGTTGCAACAGCAGCTGTTCATATACATTGCAATGGGGCATATTGGGCGCACAGACTTTGTTGCAATTGCTATCATTGCTGCCACTGCCACTGCCATTACCACTGCTGCTGTTGCTGCTGCTGCTGCTGCTGCTGCTGCTGCTCTTTGGTATATTTTGTTTGGGGGCAAGCAGCTGGGCTATTGGTTTATTTGTTTGTTTGTTTGTTTTCTGTTGGTAGACCATTTGCACATCTGCAATACCGCCTATTGATGACCAACTGGTCAGCTGAACAATTGTTAACAGAATGAGTCAGACAGATAGAGAATGAATGAGATAGACAGAGAGAAAGAGAGTGAGAGAGTGAGAGCAGTTTACTGTCATTTGTTTGCTGTTCGCCCAGTTGTATAATTTGCAATTGTTTGTTGTTGTTACTGACCAAATGTTGTTGCTGCTGCTGCTGCTGCTGTTGTTGTTGTTGTTATAATTCTTTTACTTCAACTTCAGCATCTTCATGTTGTACATCAACTGAGCAGCAAGAGGCAGTTATTGCTGTTGTTGCTCTTGTTGTTTGTTATTGTTATTATTTATTTATGTTTCTGTTGTTGTTTTGCTTCTTGTTATTGCTGCTGCTGCTGCTGCTACTGCTATTGCTGCTGTTGTTGTTGCTGCTGTAGCTGCTTCAGTTTTTAATTATCAAAATGCTGTTGTTGCTGTTATGTTTTTCTGCTGTTTACTTCTGTTGCTGCAGCTTCTCTCAGTTTTTTTTTTTTTTTTCCTACGTTGTCAGCAATTTCCGCAATTGTTTGTTGTTGCTGCTGTTGCTGTTGCTGTTGCTGCAGTTTCTGCTTATATTACAGAAAAGAATCGTGCACTCGAAACTAATTCAAAGATTTCCCATTGCTTAGCTCAGCTTTAGCTGTTGCTGCTGCTGTTGCTGCTGCTGCTGCTGCTGTTGTTTATTTTTGATTTGTATAACATTTGCTTAACATTTGTTGCTGCCGCCTTTGTTTTGCCTGCTGCCATTCTGTTTATGCAATATATTTGTCTTTGTTTTATTCCTTTGCTCTCTTTTGATATTCTTCTAGAGTTTTGCATTATTATTCTTTGCCTTTGTTTTCATCATCATTGTCAGCAGCATCATTATCAACATGATAATGATCAACTGGCCAGTTCATTTATCGCTTGGATGAATCATAAAATCTGTTCTTGCTCTGCCTTAGATTAAATTTCTGTTCTGTTCTTTTCGATTCATTTATAGATTTGTAATTTCATTTTCAATTTTCATATTTTCTTTTTATTATATTGTATTTTCTTTCACTTTTTTTTTTTGGCATTCCATTGACTTAATGCACGCCTGGCATTTGGCAGTTGCTGCAGTAACCACAAGCAGCAAAATTACAACCGCATTTAGTTGCTTTTGTTACATGTTAATGCAGCTGCCCATCAAATTCTTAGCAAATCTACCTAGAAGTCAATTAACTGTCAGTTTGAAATGAAATTTGCAAACAAGAAGCAAGAAACAACAACAACAATAACAAACAAAAGATTCTGCTTACTTCAAAAAGTTTTTCATTTGCCATGGAAAATGCTATTTGCATATAGATTAACTTTTCTTTGGCTGCAACATAAATCTTAATAATTAATATTTAGCAGGCGTTGCTGCCACAATTCTCGCACACAAAAACTTCCAACAGCTTATATAAATTTTTTTTTATATTTTTTCAATTAAAATTTTTAATTTTTTTTTTCTGTAGCAGACAAAAATTTTCTAACTTGCTGCAAGACGCGTCTGCCTGGCGCCTAACTAAAATCTAAGCCAATCCAGCGAAAGTGTTGTTGTTGCTAATGTTGCCACAGCGTTGCCAAAAATGTGCATTGCATTGCATGCAACTTGTGTCGACAACATTTTATACTAAACTCCAATACCTTACCCCCCTCCCCCCTCCCCCATATCCCCCTTTAGCGAACACAAACAACATATTCTCCATATAAGTCAGTCGCATAATCGCAGTTGACATTTTCATTGCAAAATTAGCACAAAGTGCAGAAGTTTACACCAACAAACAGTTACTTATACATACATAGATAGTAAATATATATAACACATATACATATATATATATATATATATATATATATGTATATGAACTTATATTCAAATGGCAAATGCAAATAAATGGCAAAGAGATTGGCGTTGTTGCAGCCGACGTAATAAATTTTCACATGCAACTCAGACGTGGCGCCAAAATCTGGCAGCTTCGTTGTCAGCGGCGTCGCGTGTTGCAAGCTGCATCTGTAACTGACAATCTGCGTGAACACACACACACACACACACATTTCAATATATATATATATATATATTTATATATATTTGCCACGCGGAATTTGCCACACAAATTGAAAACTTATGCGCGCATTAACAATTTATCAGTTGAATTGTTGGGATTTTCCACGCGTGGCAGCTGCATTGCAACAAAAATTTTACAAAAATAAATAAATATACATACATACACATATATATATATATACATATAGATATAGCATATGCAAAATAACAAATAATGGAAAATACAATAAATAAATATACAATGCAAATTCTTGAACAAAAACTTCCTGAAAAGCAATTGAGCAGCAGAATACAAAAGGCAAAACAAATGAATGAAAATCAAAAGATTTAACCAAATAACAACCGTAATAATATTAAGAATATATGTATATATATATATATATATATATATATATATGTAAAGAAAAGGCTTAATAAAAGTTTATAATAGACAAATAATTCGCACAAAAGAATTAAGCGAAAAATTCAAAATTGATAAAGAAAACACAAGGAAATTGTATTAATAGATTTTAAAATAATTTTTAATATCAGCAAATAAAATGCTGATAATTTGTTATTTTACAATATATGCGATAGCTTATAGAATATATATAAATAAAATATATATATATATATATATAAATTATATATAAATATATGAACAAAGCCAAAGAAATAGAATTTTTTTTTAATAGGTTTTTAGTTAGACTTAAATTAGAGTTCAACGAACCGAAGACTTAAACAACAACACATTGCAGTTAAATCTGCTTTATATAGCTGCAGGTATATACATGTATATATATGTTTATACTATATATATATATATATATATAGCTGCTGATGACGATCTAACCACGGCCCATAACAAATGTGTCATAATAAAACACAAAAATCGACGAACCATAAAAATCTACCACTACAACAGTTCAAGCATATCGATAAGGTCTACTGGCCCCTTTCTACAGATATTAATATATATATATATATACAGATATATATATGTATTCCCAGAAGACTGTTATAATATATACATTTCACTCAGTGTTTTACTTACTTTATGGCATTTCCTTTAATACCCTATAGTAAAACATAACCAAATAGTCATATCATTTGCCCGATCAGCTCAACATATAGTCAGAGTTTATGCCAGAGCAGCTATATTTGAGGCTATATATTTTCATAACTATATATAATATATATATATATATTATATATATAGTATAGGGTATTTGTTAGTCGTTATTTGGTATACCTTTTCAACTGTTTTTTGCCGCATTTTGTTGACTTAATTGTTATCGCAGTCGGCGCTGCACAAATTGTTGGTGTTTGACAAGTAGTCAACGAAATTTGATAACAATTATTATAAACGCACCTTGACATGCCAGACACCAAGTGAAAGTCAACAAAGGAGAAAAGGAAAAGAGAAGGAGAAAGAGAAAAAGAGAAAGAAAAGGAAGAGCCCAAGGGAAAATATGAAAATTGAATGAAAAGTGGAATATTGTATGCTTTGTGCCTGTTGAAAGTGGTCTAAAGTATTAAAGGCTTCTGTACTTCTCTGCGTGTGTTTGTGTGTGTGTGTGTGTGTGTGTGTGTGTCTGTTGTTATGCTTGTTGATTATAAATTTTGTATTCAATTTATAACCCTAGTCAATAGTTGACTTCTTGGCCTGGCCTAGCCTTGTCTACTGAGCTGTTGATAGAGCTCTCTATTTTATATATAGCTTTGTTATGTGTGTGCGTGTCTATGTGTGTACACAAATTGATTTTCCATCAAGGCCATAAATTTCCATTCAAAGAATGTTATTATTTTTGAAATATTTATGATATACGAGTATATATCCATATATATATATATATATATATATGTAGTTAATAGTTTGTTCTTTCGCTGTGGCTGCAAGTGAAAACGATTTGAATAACAAATTTTTCTTTTTCTTTTAACTCAAAGAGATAGAGAGAGAGAGACATTTTGACGCATATAACTTTATGCAACTGTTTCAACTTGTAAATAATATATATATATATAATATTGATTGCAGATCAAATATATATATATATATATATATATATAATGTTAAAAGTTTTAGCAGTAAGCAAAATTTGAGACTGACAGCAATTAAGTTTTGCACTTGGTAAGCATTTTCTTTAATTACAATGTGGCTGTGAAAAACTTTTAGACATTTTGACGGCACACAAATCTCATTTCTAGATAAAGGGACAAAGCGACAGAGAGCATGACAAAAAAGAGATAGAAATCGAGAGAGAGAGAGAGCATGTGTGTGGAGGAAAAGACTTTCATATTATCGGTAGATATTTTCCATTCATGATTTTTCAACACATTCACACCAAATTTTGCAAATTGAAAGCTCATATATATTATATAGAATACTCTATATATACATATATATATATATATATATATATATATATATATATATATGTACAGGTATGTTTTGGGCGGGTCGAAGGACAGTGAAATTATGTCAAGGTATGCTAAAGCAGCTTCTGAGCCAAGTGTTTTGCGGGCTAAGCGTTTTCTTGGCTCCGAGCCAAGTCTGATAATGGCAACGTCGACAACGCCAGCGAATTTTGGTATAGGCATTCGCCATGACTATGGGTTTGGGTATGGGTATGGGTATGGGTATGGGCATGTGTGTAATCCAACAATACAATGGCATAGACAAGGCAACATACACTCACATACACACATGTACAAATGCACACACACATTGTTACAATGCCTGTAGACAATTACAGTAAACAAATTCGCACACGTTGCCTTCTGCTGCTGTTGCAGCTGTTGCTGCTGTGACAGGCGGCAAAACAAGAGATGAAAATAGACAGCAGCTGTTGCAACAACAGCAACCAAATAGCAACCAAACAGCAACAGCAGCAGCAGCAGCAGCAGCAGCTATAAGTGAAAGAAAAGTGCATAAAAGACTTTGAGTGGGTTAGGTTATTGTGTGGGCGTCTATATATTGTTGTTGCTTGTGTTGGTTGCTGCCACGCCCATATGCCTTGCGGTCATGGCCATGCTAAGACAGAGCTCGTATATTTGGCAGGCACAGTTTTTGGCCATGCATGAGTTTTGCATTTTTTACACAACTGCAATTTGGCAGGCTCTGCCTCAAATGCTTTCCCATAGCATACTTTTCTGGGCCACGTTATGATGTATGCAGCACTCTCTCTGTATGTGTATACATGTGGTCTCTCTGTGTGTGTGTGTGTGTGTGTGTGTGTTTGTTAACTTTACTATAGTTGTCTGTGTATGTCACGTTGCGGCAATTCAATTGAATTTTGTGCTGCTCGAGTTTTAGAGCTCTTGAGCCACAAGGCAATGGAGCGAGCAGCAGCAGTAACGGCAGCAACAACATTTGCTGCTGTTGCAGTAGCAAAGTTGAAACGTTGCATTCCCCGGCGTGCCGCTTGATGCTGCCAGGTTAGGTTTAAGTTACAGCCAGTCTCAGAGGCGACGGCATCACCAGCTGCCGTTAAAGCGCCAACAGAAAGAATATCCAAAAAAAAAAAAGAAAAATTGAAAATACCCAAAAAAAAAAATATAGAAAATAGAAAAATATGTAAGGAAAGCTGCCACAATTTTTCATGCCACAGCCATAGCCATAGCAATAGCCAGACAGAGTGACGCCAGGGCGCCAAGTCTGACAATGGATCTGGCCAGCTGCCATACGGATTTCACTGCACTTCCACTAGCAAAGACACAAACCTCAGCCACTCTTCAGCCATATGATAATTGTCTGATTTATGAGCAGCAATTCATAAAACGCATAAACACTTCATTGCAAAAACCCTTAAGTTAGTCGAGTTTATCCGATTCGATCTTGCATTGACATATTATATCAACATGTTATTATTTTAATATCAAGAAACCCTTATCCTATCTATATATATATATATATATAATACTATAATATATGATCTCTCTTAAAAAATTTAAAACGAGTTTTACTCAACGATTCAGATCGATGCAAAATTACTTAGAAAGGGATTGCAACTGGTTTCAGCTACTGTAGTATATAGTTATGGATCTGCTCTGATAATCAGTATTTTATTCAGTATTTTTTTTTTCTTTTTCTTTTCACATATTTATTGCACATCTTGATTTTTATATATACCAATTCATTTCAGCTGATGAATTTCTTTATCAGAAAAATTTCTTGTTTCTCGCTTTACTTTAAAACTTTAATTTCATTTCTCCCTCACAATAAGCATCAGGTGTCAATAGAGTCTCACCCCCCTCTCTCTCTCTCTCTCTCTCTCTCTCTTTCTCTTGCTGATTCAGCATTTGCTGGCCTTGCATTGCATTACTAAATTTTTTATTTCTATATATTTTGCCTCAATCTACAACATATATATATATATATATTTTTTCATTTTAAATGCAACACTTGTGTATTATGCCATTTTCAATTTTCAATTTTCCATTTCCCATTTAGTTTTCCATTTCATTTTGCTTCTGATTTTGCAGCTAGTTCAATTTGCAATGACATGAAAAAATATATAAAAATAATAATATAAAAAAACAAAAAAAAAAACCAAAAATGTGTCATGGCTGTGCGGCGCCAAGTCAAGTCAAGTATCGAATGCAATGGCGGCCGTTTGTCTCCAGTTGCAACATGCCACATGCCATATGCTATAAGCCATATGCCATATGCCCCCATGGCCTAAAAGTCAAGACTGTGGCTACTGCTGTTATTTCTATTGCTGTTGCTGTTGCTGTTTGTTTATTGATGTGCATTAACTTTGCAGCAACTTATCTTTAGCAATCACCTCGAACTCCAACACTTTGCCCGCCCTTACCCACTTCCCTCTGCTGCTGCGGCGTTTCACCTGACATCGCTCCATTGAACACAGTAGCTATTTGTAGGCCTTACAAAGAAAACTTGTTGAATTTTGTGCCGCAGCAACTGTTGCTGTTGTTGGCAGCATCCAAAAACTGTTTACAATTTTGTCAAACTCATTTCGATTGTTAATTTTATTGTCCCAACAGATGGCCACCTAATCAGGGCAATAGCTAGACATCTATATATGTGAATATAGTAAATCATATATACACAATAGCTATATATATATATATATATATATATATATATATGTATATATGTATGTCTGTTTATGTGTGTGTGTGTGAGTGTGTATGTTGAAGGCGTATGTAGGTGCAGCGTCTATACATAAAAACATCATGTAAAAGCCATTAATTTAAATTATAAACTATAAAGACAAAATAGGCAACACACACACACACATACATACATACATACGTATACGCACAGTAATATACACACATACACTAAGACACACTTAAGCGCACCAAAAGACGAATCTATGCCATATAAGTCGATTGCTCATAGCGCCCGTTTGGCGTTTGCCGTTTGCTGTTGCTGTTGCTGTTGGTGTTGTTTTTGTCATTGCAGTTGTCATGAAATGCGTGTCATCAGCCCACGACAGCAACACACACACGCACATACACATACACACCTATACAATAAGACAATATATGTAGTAGTAATATAAGATGCTACCATCAGAGTAAACTATTAGCACATACGATGTAAATGTAGGCCATAAATTTATAGCTGCTGTTGCTGTTGTTGTTGCTGTTGTTGTTGCTGTTGCTGTTGCTGTCAAGCTTCAAGTGAGACAATTTACACAGGGATATAGAAATTATGTAACAACCTGTTCAAAAAGAAGAAGCTTGTATATACATATATATATATGTATATTGTCTGTTAATTGAATGTATTTCAGTTGGACACTTAAAAGATTTCAATTGAAATGCAAATTTCCTGCGTTTTATCTGCAGCGACATTTGTATGGGAAATGTCAAACAGTTGCTAGGAAATTGTGACCAGTTGATAAAAAGGCAATAATACAGTAAATATATATATATATATATATATATAAACAGCTGACAATTGTAGTCGCAAAGTGTCGCAAGTTGCGCAACAATTTTCATTATTAGAAACAATTTAAAACTTATTAACAACTGAATGCTTGTCTGGCTTAAAGAACATAAAAAAAATTGTTTAAGCAACAGCAAATGAATAATTGTTAAATTATTTATGTATTCTTTATATGGAAAAATACAAAAAAATATATATATACATATAAAAAAAATTGTAATAATAATAATAATGTGTTGGCCCACGCATTGAAATTCCGTTTAACTGGCATATTGGGTGGCGCCAGAGCAAGGCACATTGAGCCACAAGGGCTTTGAGCCATTAACAATTAAACAAGCGACCCACCCACATAGCAAATCAAACAATAAACAATCAAAGATAAAGTTTACCCCTTTGAGTAGATAAAAAAAAAAGAAAAGAAAACAAATAATTGGAAGATGATATTGTGGCATATGAAAACAATACGCAAGACTTTTGAGTTTGCCATAAGAAAACAGAAGATATGCTTAAAGTATACAAACTGAACGAGTGTTTCGAATGTATTCATATTGTAGACATGCATATTCACATGAAATATAAAGTGATTAGTAAGTAGAAATTCAAATAATATAAACATATCAAATTGATATGTCAAATCAAAGCAAATTAAAGTTAAAATTTTGCCAAAGAAATTCATTTGATATAATTCATTCTAATTAATTATAATATAAATATTAGTTATATGTACTGTGTATAATATATTATTTGTTTATTTATTTAATTACAGGTGGCATCTGTGGTGGCAACTGCTGCAACAATGCAACAGAACTGGAGCTACGTCACAAGGCATCGGGCAAGTTTGAGCAATTGTTGCATCATCATACAAGCAGCCTGCGTGGCATCCTAGAGACAACAGCGAGTCAATTTCAGAGTAAGTAAAATATATACAAATTCTTTAACTAAAAGCCAGGCTTTAAACAGAGAATTGTACTATAGAGAGTAAGAGAGAGAGAGAGAGAGAGAGATAGATACTATATGCTAGCCATTTGGCTAACGCTTTTTATGCAAATCAGTTAGTTAGTCAGTCAGTTGAACGGGTTGTTAGGTTTTTGCTTTTTGCTAGTCAAAAAAAAAAAATAGGGGAAAAAATGAAGGCAGTAAAAAAAGTCACTCACAAAGTCTAAAAGAAAAAAAAAACATATTTTCATGGCAATAAATTATTTATAATATGCAAATTTTGTATTTTAAGGCGTGGGCCGAAAAATTATGATGATAACTTTTGGTTTTGGCCAAGTGAATTTAACAAAATTAAACTTGAAACGCGAAATTGATTTGTAATTTGCATTTTGTATGCAGATCAAAGCGGCTATATGTATACATATATATACATATATATATATTTATATATATATATATATATATACTTATATCGTTGTCTGTATATATCCGCTGTTAACTGTTTGGAATGCAACAAAGTGCCTGCATCTAATTAAAAAAGCATTAAGCCTTGTTCTTGCCTCTCTGCATATGCCTCGCTTCACTTGCTCCAAGTTCTTGTTTTTTTCTGCTTCTTCTTCTACTTATTATTATTATGGTTGTTGCTGTGGTTGTTGCTGTTGCTATTGTTGTTGTTGTTGCTGTTGTTGTTGCTGTTGATTTTGATTATTGTTGCTCATCGCCTTTTAGACAATTTGCAAACTTTGTTTGGGTCACGTTTTTGGGGACAGCAACAACAGCAGCAGCAGCAGCAACAGCAACAGCAGCAGAAGAGGCAGAGGCAGCAGCAGCAATGCCTTGCAAATTGTTGTCGTACATGTTGTAAATCTCGCTTCAAGGCGTGCCCCCAGAACAGGGTGTTGTTCTCAATATATAAGTTGCTGTTGCTGTTGTTGCTGTTGTTGTTATTGTTACGGCTGCTGCTGCTTGTCCCGGCTGCAGTTCTTGGAAATGGGCGCGCATATAAAATTAAAAAAAAAAATAAAAATAAATAAATAAATAAACGGAAAAAAATATAAATAAAACTTTGAACCTATAAAGTTCTTTAGGGGCTGTGCCAGCCTTTGGTTAGTTTCTGTTTTTGTTTCTGTTTTCTTCCTCTTTCGACTCCCCTCTCTTCCCCTGTTATAAGTGATATATAAACTTCCTTTGTTAGAAGGTTTCGCTCTGTTGTTGCTGTTCTTGTTGTCAATTTATAGTCATTAAATTTGCCATATTTTATTGCATTTCCTGCAGTGTTTACACATATTTAATGTATACACACACACACACACACACACACACACACATACACAGACACAATAAATATGTTTCTTTTGAGTGCTGCAAACTTTTCAATTAAGTTTTTTTTTTATTTATTAATTTATATAATACAGCAGAAATTTGATGCTTGTTGCATGCATTGTAATTAGGATTTGTTGTAAGTTTCATATTAATTTTTATGAATTTTATATTTAATAATCTACTCATATTTCATCAATTATAAAATTTAACAGTTAGCAGTCAATTTTTCCCTTTCTCTCAAATGTTGCAAGTATCGAGTATCCACTGTACAAAAAAGGGGGAAAAAAAAACAACTCTTAATATACTGCATTGGCAGCTGCTTTTTACGCTCTTCTCTGCGTGTTCTTCTTCTTGTTGTTGTTGTTGTTTTTTGCGTAATTTAATTATTTTTGATTTTCTGCTGCTTTTTTAAAGAGCAACCATTATCCTGCTGCTGCTACATCTGCTGCCGCTGCTGCTGCTGCTGCTGCCACTTCAATTTGAACTTTGCTGCTTTTGACAGTATTTAAAATTCACTTTGCACTTTTTGTCGCAATTTGCTGTTTGCATGCAATATATATATATATATATATATACATTATATATATATATATAAATCTAGTATATAGCTGTATATAGCGATAAATTAATATGCAATCAGCAGAATCATTTAGCTTAATATTTGAACAGTCACATATATATAGCTGATAATTTATATTGTTGCTGTATAAAAAACAGAAATAAATAAATAAATTAAAATTGACGCGTGCTTTTTGTTTGCAAAAAAAAAAAAAAAAATTATTTTTTTTTTATACCTCAAACAATTAATATAAAAAAGAGACTGATAGACTTGTGTAAGCCATAAAATATATATAGAAAAAAAACTTTCTTTTGCGATCTCTAAAATAAAGCCAAATTATTATTAAGCTGCTGCTTTATACTATGTACTTTAGGTAAAGGTCTACAGCTAGTCAATCATAACCATACGTGTCTGTTAAATTTCTCTATGATGTTTGCTTAATTGAAATTTAATGTAATGTACATAGCAAATGTTTTACTTTACATGGCATTCAATTCAATTGAATTTATTGTGTATTTTTATTTTTTTTTTTTGTTTCATTAAAGATTATTTTATTTTATTGTTTTTCTGTTTGTTTATTGTTGTTGTTGTTTGCTGCTGCTGTTGTTGCTGTTGTTTGTTGTTGTTGTTGTTGTTGTCGGGTACATTGGCCTCTTAAGCCCTTTGACAGAGAGAAAGAGAAAGAGAGAGAGAGAGAGTAAACTGTTGGGTTATTCACTCGATTCATTTCTTTTTTTTTTTTTTTTTTTCGTTTTCATTATATGAAATTTTTAGCAATTACTCTGTACACCCTTTTTCTTCCTCTTCTTCTTTATTTTATGCGTATGTCTTCACATGCTGCACATAAAAATTGATTTACCTCGCGCCACTTTGTTCGACCGTGCGTATGCGTAATATGCTGAAGCAACTCTCCAAATGCGCAACTATAAAATTTTATGCATTTTTCTCATGTATTTTTTATGTTTATGTTTTATATTTATATATATATGTTATTGTTTTTGTTTCTGCATTGACTTCTGCTCTTGATGCTGCTGCTGCTGCTGTTGTTGCTGCTGCTGTTGCTGTTGCTGTTGCTGCCTTGTGGCATTTACGCATAAAATATTATTGTATGAAATATAAATGCACATTTCTATTTAGTGGCATTAACTTGAACAGCAACAGCATTTAGAGTTTTGGCATATGCAGCTTTACCACGCTCAGCTTCACTTTTCACCTCCCTTTGCGCCACTAATCCCCCCCCCCCCCCCCACCACACCGTTACGCTTAGCCCTTTCTTTATGCTAGTCTTGGCTTCTCCCTTTAACTTCTTTCTTTTCCGTTTCCTGGCTGATTGTTGTTTGTATTATGCGTTGCTTTGTTGCTTCGCTGGTTGCATATGTGTGCCGTATTGCATTGTTGTTGTTGTTGTTGTTGTTGTTGTTGCTGTTTGTGTTTTTGTTGCTGATTCTCATTGTATGCTGCTCAGCGCCGAATGCATGTTTCGTATTATTTTTAAGCAAGTATTTGCGTGTGTAAACACGTTTTGCAGCTTACGAATTATGCCGCCCTATAGCCCTTCCTTTACTGCCTGCATTCCCTCTGCCATAGCCCCCTTGTCTCGCCACACCAACCATCACATGATGCGGCACGTAAAAGCGCCCCAAGTTTACAGCAGCAGCAGCAAAAGGAAACGAAAGCGCCAAACAGAATGTCTCCATTGCACTTCAACAATATTCACATATTATGCTGCCACTTGCCACCGTTCTCCTCTCCCCTCCCCGTCCCCTTCCCTCCCCTACCACTACCATTTATTACTGTATGTTTTTAATGCGTTTGTCCAAAACACCCGCTCAATCCTATTGCAACCCACTTTTTCAACTCTGCTTCTTCTTAAAGGAACAGCAGCAGCAGATTGTTGCCCACTAAAGGGGCGTGTGCCTGCATAAAAGTTCCAAATGCTGACTTACTGATCAGCCAGTTTGGAACTTTTATGCAGGCGCGCGCCCTTAAGTGGGCAACAATATATGCTGCTGTTCCTTTAAGAAGAAGCAGAGTTGAAAAAGTGGGTTGCAATAAGGATTGAGCAGTATTTTGGACGAACGCATTAAAAACATACAGTGTAATAAATGGTAGTGGTAGGGGAGGGAAGGGGACGGGGAGGGGAGAGGAGAACGGTGGCAAGTGGCAGCATAATATGTGAATATTGTTGAAGTGCAATGGAGACATTCTGTTTGGCGCTTTCGTTTCCTTTTGCTGCTGCTGCTGTAAACTTGGGGCGCTTTTACGTGCCGCATCATGTGATGGTTGGTGTGGCGAGACAAGGGGGCTATGGCAGAGGGAATGCAGGCAGTAAAGGAAGGGCTATAGGGCGGCATAATTCGTAAGCTGCAAAACGTGTTTACACACGCAAATACTTGCTTAAAAATAATACGAAACATGCATTCGGCGCTGAGCAGCATACAATGAGAATCAGCAACAAAAACACAAACAGCAACAACAACAACAACAACAACAACAACAATGCAATACGGCACACATATGCAACCAGCGAAGCGACAAAGCGAGACGCGTAATACGAACGACAATCAGCCAGGAAACAAAGTGGAAAGAAAGAAGTTAAAGGGAGAAGCCGAGAGCTCGCATGAAAGAAAGGGCTGAGCGTAGCGGCGGGTGCTGGCGGGGGGGGGGGATACGGTGGCGCACAGGGAGGTGAAAAGTGAAGCTAGAGCGTGGTCAAGGCTCCGGTATATGCCCAAAAAACTCTAAATGTCTGTTGCTGTTCAAGTTAATGCCACTAAATAGAAATGTGCATTTCTGCAATTTCATACAATAATATTTTATGCGTGATATGCCGCGAGGCAGCAACGGCAACGAGCAACATAGGCAGCAGCAACAACAGCAGCAGCAGCAGCATCAAGAGCAGAAGTCAATGCAGAAACAAAAACAATAACATATATATATAAATATAAAACATAAACATAAAAAATACATGAGAAAAATGCATAAAATTTTATAGTTGCGCATTTGGAGAGTTGCTTCAGCATATTACGCATACGCACGGTCGAACAAAGTGGCGCGAGGTAAATCAATTTTTATGTGCAGCATGTGAAGACATACGCATAAAATAAAGAAGAAGGAAAAGGAGGAAAAAGGGTGTACAGAGTAATTGCTAAAAATTTCATATAATGAGAACGGAACAAAGAAAAAAAAAAAGAAATGAATCGAGTGAATAACCCAACAGTTTACTCTCTCTCTCTCTCTTTCTCTTTCTCTCTGTCAAAGGGCTTAAGAGGCCAATGTACCCGACAACAACAACAACAACAACAAACAACAGCAACAACAGCAGCAGCAAACAACAACAACAATAAACAAACAGAAAAACAATAAAATAAAATAATCTTTAATGAAACAAAAAAAAAAAATAAAAATACACAATAAATTCAATTGAATTGAATGCCATGTAAAGTAAAACATTTGCTATGTACATTACATTAAATTTCAATTAAGCAAACATCATAGAGAAATTTAACAGACACGTATGGTTATGATTGACTAGCTGTAGACCTTTACCTAAAGTACATAGTATAAAGCAGCAGCTTAATAATAATTTGGCTTTATTTTAGAGATCGCAAAAGAAAGTTTTTTTTCTATATATATTTTATGGCTTACACAAGTCTATCAGTCTCTTTTTTATATTAATTGTTTAAGGTATAAAAAAAAAATAATTTTTTTTTTTTTTTTTGCAAACAAAAAGCACGCGTCAATTTTAATTTATTTATTTATTTCTTTTTTATACAGCAACAATATAAATTATCAGCTATATATATGTGACTGTTCAAATATTAAGCTAAATGATTCTGCTGATTGCATATTAATTTATCGCTATATACAGCTATATACTAGATTTATATATATATATATAATGTATATATATATATATATATATATTGCATGCAAACAGCAAATTGCGACAAAAAGTGCAAAGTGAATTTTAAATACTGTCAAAAGCAGCAAAGTTCAAATTGAAGTGGCAGCAGCAGCAGCAGCAGCGGCAGCAGATGTAGCAGCAGCAGGACACTGGTTGCTCTTTAAAAAAGCAGCAGAAAATCAAAAATAATTAAATTACGCAAAAAACAACAACAACAACAAGAAGAAGAACACGCAGAGAAGAGCGTAAAAAGCAGCTGCCAATGCAGTATATTAAGAGTTGTTTTTTTTTCCCCCTTTTTTGTACAGTGGATACTCGATACTTGCAACATTTGAGAGAAAGGGAAAAATTGACTGCTAACTGTTAAATTTTATAATTGATGAAATATGAGTAGATTATTAAATATAAAATTCATAAAAATTAATATGAAACTTACAACAAATCCTAATTACAATGCATGCAACAAGCATCAAGTTTCTGCTGTATTATATAAATTAATAAATAAAAAAAAAACTTAATTGAAAAGTTTGCAGCACTCAAAAGAAACATATTTATTGTGTCTGTGTATGTGTGTGTGTGTGTGTGTGTGTGTGTGTATACATTAAATATGTGTAAACACTGCTATAAAGACTGCAGGAAATGCAATAAAATATGGCAAATTTAATGACTATAAATTGACAACAAGAACAGCAACAACAGAGCGAAACCTTCTAACAAAGGAAGTTTATATATCACTTTTAACAGGGGAAGAGAGGGGAGTCGAAAGAGGAAGAAAACAGAAACAAAAACAGAAACTAACCAAAGGCTGGCACAGCCCCTAAAGAACTTTATAGGTTCAAAGTTTTATTTATATTTTTTTCCGTTTATTTATTTATTTATTTTTATTTTTTTTTTTAATTTTATATGCGCGCCCATTTCCAAGAACTGCAGCCGGGACAAGCAGCAGCAGCCGTAACAATAACAACAACAGCAACAACAGCAACAGCAACTTATATATTGAGAACAACACCCTGTTCTGGGGGCACGCCTTGAAGCAAGAGATTTACAACAGTGTACGGAGCAACAATTTGCAAGGCATTGCTGCTGCTGCCTCTGCCTCCTTCTGCTGCTGTTGCTGTTGCTGCTGCTGCTGCTGTTGTTGCTGTCCCCAAAAACGTGACCCAAACAAAGTTTGCAAATTGTCTAAAAGGCGATGAGCAACAATAATCAAAATCAACAGCAACAACAACAGCAACAGCAACAGCAACAACAAGCAACAGCAACAACCACAGCAACAACCATAATAATAATAAGTAGAAAAAGAAGCAGAAAAAAACAAGAACTTGGAGCAAGTGAAGCGAGGCATATGCAGAGAGGCAAGAACAAGGCTTAATGCTTTTTTAATTAGATGCAGGCACTTTGTTGCATTCCAAACAGTTAACAGCGGATATATACAGACAACGATATAAGTATATATATATATATATATATATATATATATATGTGTATATATATGTATACATATAGCCGCTTTGATCTGCATACAAAATGCAAATTACAAATCAATTTCGCGTTTCAAGTTTAATTTTGTTAAATTCACTTGGCCAAAACCAAAAGTTATCATCATAATTTTTCGGCCCACGCCTTAAAATACAAAATTTGCATATTATAAATAATTTATTGCCATGAAAATATGTTTTTTTTTTCTTTTAGACTTTGTGAGTGACTTTTTTTACTGCCTTCATTTTTTCCCCTATTTTTTTTTTTTGACTAGCAAAAAGCAAAAACCTAACAACCCGTTCAACTGACTGACTAACTAACTGATTTGCATAAAAAGCGTTAGCCAAATGGCTAGCATATAGTATCTATCTCTCTCTCTCTCTCTCTCTCTTACTCTCTTATGCATGTACAATTATTCTGCTTAAAAGCCTGGCTTTTCATTAAAGAATTTGTATATACTTTACTTACTCTGAAATTGACTCACTGTATCTACTAGGATGCCACGCAGGCTGCTTGTATGATGATGCAACAATTGCTCAAACTTGTCCCCGATGCCTTGTGACGTAGCTCCAGTTCTGTTGCATTGTTGCAGCATTGCCACCACAGATGCCACCTGTAATTAAATAAATAAACAAATAATATATTATACACAGTACATATAACTAATATTTATATTATAATTAATTAGAATGAATTATATCAAATGAATTTCTTTGGCAAAATTTTAACTTTAATTTGCTTTGATTTGACATATCAATTTGATATGTTTATAGTATTTGAATTTCTACTTACTAATCACTTTATATTTCATGTGAATATGCATGTCTACAATATGAATACATTCGAAACACTCGTTCAGTTTGTATACTTTAAGCATATCTTCTGTTTTCTTATGGCAAACTCAAAAGTCTTGCGTATTGTTTTCATATGCCACAATATCATCTTCCAATTATTTGTTTTCTTTTCTTTTTTTTTTATCTACTCAAAGGGGTAAACTTTATCTTTGATTGTTTATTGTTTGATTTGCTATGTGGGTGGGTCGCTTGTTTAATTGTTAATGGCTCAAAGCCCTTGTGGCTCAATGTGCCTTGCTCTGGCGCCACCCAATATGCCAGTTAAACGGAATTTCAATGCGTGGGCCAACACATTATTATTATTATTACAATTTTTTTTATATGTATATAAATATTTTTTTGTATTTTTCCATATAAAGAATACATAAATAATTTAACAATTATTCATTTGCTGTTGCTTAAACAATTTTTTTTATGTTCTTTAAGCCAGACAAGCATTCAGTTGTTAATAAGTTTTAAATTGTTTCTAATAATGAAAATTGTTGCGCAACTTGCGACACTTTGCGACTACAATTGTCAGCTGTTTATATATATATATATATATATATATATTTACTGTATTATTGCCTTTTTATCAACTGGTCACAATTTCCTAGCAACTGTTTGACATTTCCCATACAAATGTCGCTGCAGATAAAACGCAGGAAATTTGCATTTCAATTGAAATCTTTTAAGTGTCCAACTGAAATACATTCAATTAACAGACAATATACATATATATATATGTATATACAGAGCTTCTTCTTTTTGAACAGGTTGTTACATCATTTCTATATCCCTGTGTAAATTGTCTCACTTGAAGCTTGACAGCAACAGCAACAGCAACAACAACAGCAACAACAACAGCAACAGCAGCTATAAATTTATGGCCTACATTTACATCGTATGTGCTAATAGTTTACTCTGATGGTAGCATCTTATATTACTACTACATATATTGTCTTATTGTATAGGTGTGTATGTGTATGTGCGTGTGTGTGTTGCTGTCGTGGGCTGATGACACGCATTTCATGACAACTGCAATGACAAAAACAACACCAACAGCAACAGCAACAGCAAACGGCAAACGCCAAACGGGCGCTATGAGCAATCGACTTATATGGCATAGATTCGTCTTTTGGTGCGCTTAAGTGTGTCTTAGTGTATGTGTGTATATTACTGTGCGTATACGTATGTATGTATGTATGTGTGTGTGTGTGTTGCCTATTTTGTCTTTATAGTTTATAATTTAAATTAATGGCTTTTACATGATGTTTTTATGTATAGACGCTGCACCTACATACGCCTTCAACATACACTCTCACACACACACACATAAACAGACATACATATACACATATATATATATATATATATATATATATATATAGCTATTGTGTATATATGATTTACTATATTCACATATATAGATGTCTAGCTATTGCCCTGATTAGGTGGCCATCTGTTGGGACAATAAAATTAACAATCGAAATGAGTTTGACAAAATTGTAAACAGTTTTTGGATGCTGCCAACAACAGCAACAGTTGCTGCGGCACAAAATTCAACAAGTTTTCTTTGTAAGGCCTACAAATAGCTACTGTGTTCAATGGAGCGATGTCAGGTGAAACGCCGCAGCAGCAGAGGGAAGTGGGTAAGGGCGGGCAAAGTGTTGGAGTTCGAGGTGATTGCTAAAGATAAGTTGCTGCAAAGTTAATGCACATCAATAAACAAACAGCAACAGCAACAGCAATAGAAATAACAGCAGTAGCCACAGTCTTGACTTTTAGGCCATGGGGGCATATGGCATATGGCTTATAGCATATGGCATGTGGCATGTTGCAACTGGAGACAAACGGCCGCCATTGCATTCGATACTTGACTTGACTTGGCGCCGCACAGCCATGACACATTTTTGGTTTTTTTTTTTGTTTTTTTATATTATTATTTTTATATATTTTTTCATGTCATTGCAAATTGAACTAGCTGCAAAATCAGAAGCAAAATGAAATGGAAAACTAAATGGGAAATGGAAAATTGAAAATTGAAAATGGCATAATACACAAGTGTTGCATTTAAAATGAAAAAATATATATATATATATATGTTGTAGATTGAGGCAAAATCTATAGAAATAAAAAATTTAGTAATGCAATGCAAGGCCAGCAAATGCTTGGAATCAGGCAGAAGAAAGAGAGAGAGAGAGAGAGAGAGAGAGAGGGGGGTGAGACTCTCTATTGACACCTGATGCTTATTGTGAGGGAGAAATGAAATTAAAGTTTTAAAGTAAAGCGAGAAACAAGAAATTTTTCTGATAAAGAAATTCATCAGCTGAAATGAATTGGTAT
The DNA here is from genome assembly GCA_037044455.1 of Zygothrica quintamaculata. NCBI lineage: Eukaryota > Metazoa > Arthropoda > Insecta > Diptera > Drosophilidae > Zygothrica > Zygothrica quintamaculata. The sequence goes on along the minus strand of JBAMBS010002400.1, from coordinate 11,104 downwards.
ATATAAAAATCAAGATGTGCAATAAATATGTGAAAAGAAAAAGAAAAAAAAAATACTGAATAAAATACTGATTATCAGAGCAGATCCATAACTATATACTACAGTAGCTGAAACCAGTTGCAATCCCTTTCTAAGTAATTTTGCATCGATCTGAATCGTTGAGTAAAACTCGTTTTAAAGTTTTAGAGAGCAGATCATTATAGTATTATATATATATATATATATAGATAGGGTAAGGGTTTCTTGATATTAAAATAATAACATGTTGATATAATATGTCAATGCAAGATCGAATCGGATAAACTCGACTAACTTAAGGGTTTTTGCAATGAAGTGTTTATGCGTTTTATGAATTGCTGCTCATAAATCAGACAATTATCATATGGCTGAAGAGTGGCTGAGGTTTGTGTCTTTGCTAGTGGAAGTGCAGTGAAATCCGTATGGCAGCTGGCCAGATCCATTGTCAGACTTGGCGCCCTGGCGTCACTCTGTCTGGCTATTGCTATGGCTATGGCTGTGGCATGAAAAATTGTGGCAGCTTTCCTTACATATTTTTCTATTTTCTATATTTATTTTTTTTTTTTGGGTATTTTCAATTTTTCTTTTTTTTTTTTGGATATTCTTTCTGTTGGCGCTTTAACGGCAGCTGGTGATGCCGTCGCCTCTGAGACTGGCTGTAACTTAAACCTAACCTGGCAGCATCAAGCGGCACGCCGGGGAATGCAACGTTTCAACTTTGCTACTGCAACAGCAGCAAATGTTGTTGCTGCCGTTACTGCTGCTGCTCGCTCCATTGCCTTGTGGCTCAAGAGCTCTAAAACTCGAGCAGCACAAAATTCAATTGAATTGCCGCAACGTGACATACACAGACAACTATAGTAAAGTTAACAAACACACACACACACACACACACACAGAGAGACCACATGTATACACATACAGAGAGAGTGCTGCATACATCATAACGTGGCCCAGAAAAGTATGCTATGGGAAAGCATTTGAGGCAGAGCCTGCCAAATTGCAGTTGTGTAAAAAATGCAAAACTCATGCATGGCCAAAAACTGTGCCTGCCAAATATACGAGCTCTGTCTTAGCATGGCCATGACCGCAAGGCATATGGGCGTGGCAGCAACCAACACAAGCAACAACAATATATAGACGCCCACACAATAACCTAACCCACTCAAAGTCTTTTATGCACTTTTCTTTCACTTATAGCTGCTGCTGCTGCTGCTGCTGCTGTTGCTGTTTGGTTGCTATTTGGTTGCTGTTGTTGCAACAGCTGCTGTCTATTTTCATCTCTTGTTTTGCCGCCTGTCACAGCAGCAACAGCTGCAACAGCAGCAGAAGGCAACGTGTGCGAATTTGTTTACTGTAATTGTCTACAGGCATTGTAACAATGTGTGTGTGCATTTGTACATGTGTGTATGTGAGTGTATGTTGCCTTGTCTATGCCATTGTATTGTTGGATTACACACATGCCCATACCCATACCCATACCCATACCCAAACCCATAGTCATGGCGAATGCCTATACCAAAATTCGCTGGCGTTGTCGACGTTGCCATTATCAGACTTGGCTCGGAGCCAAGAAAACGCTTAGCCCGCAAAACACTTGGCTCAGAAGCTGCTTTAGCATACCTTGACATAATTTCACTGTCCTTCGACCCGCCCAAAACATACCTGTACATATATATATATATATATATATATATATATTATATATATGTATATATAGAGTATTCTATATAATATATATGAGCTTTCAATTTGCAAAATTTGGTGTGAATGTGTTGAAAAATCATGAATGGAAAATATCTACCGATAATATGAAAGTCTTTTCCTCCACACACATGCTCTCTCTCTCTCTCGATTTCTATCTCTTTTTTGTCATGCTCTCTGTCGCTTTGTCCCTTTATCTAGAAATGAGATTTGTGTGCCGTCAAAATGTCTAAAAGTTTTTCACAGCCACATTGTAATTAAAGAAAATGCTTACCAAGTGCAAAACTTAATTGCTGTCAGTCTCAAATTTTGCTTACTGCTAAAACTTTTAACATTATATATATATATATATATATATATATTTGATCTGCAATCAATATTATATATATATATATATTATTTACAAGTTGAAACAGTTGCATAAAGTTATATGCGTCAAAATGTCTCTCTCTCTCTATCTCTTTGAGTTAAAAGAAAAGGAAAAATTTGTTATTCAAATCGTTTTCACTTGCAGCCACAGCGAAAGAACAAACTTTTAACTACATATATATATATATATATATATATATATATATGGATATATACTCGTATATCATAAATATTTCAAAAATAATAACATTCTTTGAATGGAAATTTATGGCCTTGATGGAAAATCAATTTGTGTACACACATAGACACGCACACACATAACAAAGCTATATATAAAATAGAGAGCTCTATCAACAGCTCAGTAGACAAGGCTAGGCCAGGCCAAGAAGTCAACTATTGACTAGGGTTATAAATTGAATACAAAATTTATAATCAACAAGCATAACAACAGACACACACACACACACACACACACACAAACACACGCAGAGAAGTACAGAAGCCTTTAATACTTTAGACCACTTTCAACAGGCACAAAGCATACAATATTCCACTTTTCATTCAATTTTCATATTTTCCCTTGGGCTCTTCCTTTTCTTTCTCTTTTTCTCTTTCTCCTTCTCTTTTCCTTTTTCTCCTTTGTTGACTTTCACTTGGTGTCTGGCATGTCAAGGTGCGTTTATAATAATTGTTATCAAATTTCGTTGACTACTTGTCAAACACCAACAATTTGTGCAGCGCCGACTGCGATAACAATTAAGTCAACAAAATGCGGCAAAAAACAGTTGAAAAGGTATACCAAATAACGACTAACAAATACCCTATACTATATATATAATATATATATATATATTATATATAGTTATGAAAATATATAGCCTCAAATATAGCTGCTCTGGCATAAACTCTGACTATATGTTGAGCTGATCGGGCAAATGATATGACTATTTGGTTATGTTTTACTATAGGGTATTAAAGGAAATGCCATAAAGTAAGTAAAACACTGAGTGAAATGTATATATTATAACAGTCTTCTGGGAATACATATATATATCTGTATATATATATATATATTAATATCTGTAGAAAGGGGCCAGTAGACCTTATCGATATGCTTGAACTGTTGTAGTGGTAGATTTTTATGGTTCGTCGATTTTTGTGTTTTATTATGACACATTTGTTATGGGCCGTGGTTAGATCGTCATCAGCAGCTATATATATATATATATATATAGTATAAACATATATATACATGTATATACCTGCAGCTATATAAAGCAGATTTAACTGCAATGTGTTGTTGTTTAAGTCTTCGGTTCGTTGAACTCTAATTTAAGTCTAACTAAAAACCTATTAAAAAAAAATTCTATTTCTTTGGCTTTGTTCTTATATTTATATATAATTTATATATATATATATATATATTTTATTTATATATATTCTATAAGCTATCGCATATATTGTAAAATAACAAATTATCAGCATTTTATTTGCTGATATTAAAAATTATTTTAAAATCTATTAATACAATTTCCTTGTGTTTTCTTTATCAATTTTGAATTTTTCGCTTAATTCTTTTGTGCGAATTATTTGTCTATTATAAACTTTTATTAAGCCTTTTCTTTACATATATATATATATATATATATATACATATATTCTTAATATTATTACGGTTGTTATTTGGTTAAATCTTTTGATTTTCATTCATTTGTTTTGCCTTTTGTATTCTGCTGCTCAATTGCTTTTCAGGAAGTTTTTGTTCAAGAATTTGCATTGTATATTTATTTATTGTATTTTCCATTATTTGTTATTTTGCATATGCTATATCTATATGTATATATATATATGTGTATGTATGTATATTTATTTATTTTTGTAAAATTTTTGTTGCAATGCAGCTGCCACGCGTGGAAAATCCCAACAATTCAACTGATAAATTGTTAATGCGCGCATAAGTTTTCAATTTGTGTGGCAAATTCCGCGTGGCAAATATATATATATATGTATATTGAAATGTGTGTGTGTGTGTGTGTGTGTGTTCACGCAGATTGTCAGTTACAGATGCAGCTTGCAACACGCGACGCCGCTGACAACGAAGCTGCCAGATTTTGGCGCCACGTCTGAGTTGCATGTGAAAATTTATTACGTCGGCTGCAACAACGCCAATCTCTTTGCCATTTATTTGCATTTGCCCATTTGAATATAAGTTCATATACATATATATATATATATATATATATATATGTATATGTGTTATATATATTTACTATCTATGTATGTATAAGTAACTGTTTGTTGGTGTAAACTTCTGCACTTTGTGCTAATTTTGCAATGAAAATGTCAACTGCGATTATGCGACTGACTTATATGGAGAATATGTTGTTTGTGTTGGCTAAAGGGGGATATGGGGGAGGGGGGGGGGGGGTGTAGGCATTGGAGTTTAGTATAAAATGTCGTCGACACAAGTTGCATGCAATGCAATGCACATTTTTGGCAACGCTGTGGCAACATTAGCAACAACAACACTTTCGCCTGATTGGCTTAGATTTTAGTTAGGCGCCAGGCAGACGCGTCTTGCAGCAAGTTAGAAAATTTTTGTCTGCCACAGAAAAAAAAAAATTAAAAATTTTAATTGAAAAAATATAAAAAAAAATTTATATAAGCTGTTGGAAGTTTTTGTGTGCGAGAATTGTGGCAGCAACGCCTGCTAAATATTAATTATTAAGATTTATGTTGCAGCCAAAGAAAAGTCAATCTATATGCAAATAGCATTTTCCATGGCAAATGAAAAACTTTTTTAAGTAAGCAGAATCTTTTGTTTGTTGTTGTTGTTGTTGTTTCTTGCTTCTTGTTTGCAAATTTCATTTCAAACTGACAGTTAATTGACTTCTAGGTAGATTTGCTAAGAATTTGATGGGCAGCTGCATTAACATGTAACAAAAGCAACTAAATGCGGTTGTAATTTTGCTGCTTGTGGTTACTGCAGCAACTGCCAAATGCCAGGCGTGCATTAAGTCAATGGAATGCCAAAAAAAAAAAGTGAAAGAAAATACAATATAATAAAAAGAAAATATGAAAATTGAAAATGAAATTACAAATCTATAAATGAATCGAAAAGAACAGAACAGAAATTTAATCTAAGGCAGAGCAAGAACAGATTTTATGATTCATCCAAGCGATAAATGAACTGGCCAGTTGATCATAATCATGTTGATAATGATGCTGCTGACAATGATGATGAAAACAAAGGCAAAGAATAATAATGCAAAACTCTAGAAGAATATCAAAAGAGAGCAAAGGAATAAAACAAAGACAAATATATTGCATAAACAGAATGGCAGCAGGCAAAACAAAGGCGGCAGCAACAAATGTTAAGCAAATGTTATACAAATCAAAAATAAACAACAGCAGCAGCAGCAGCAGCAACAGCAGCAGCAACAGCTAAAGCTGAGCTAAGCAATGGGAAATCTTTGAATTAGTTTCGAGTGCACGATTCTTTTCTGTAATATAAGCAGAAACTGCAGCAACAGCAACAGCAACAGCAACAGCAACAGCAGCAAGAGCAGCAACAACAAACAATTGCGGAAATTGCTGACAACGTAGGAAAAAAAAAAAAAAAACTTAGAGAAGCTGCAGCAACAGAAGTAAACAGCAGAAAAACATAGAGCAACAACAGAATTTTGATAATTAAAAACTGAAGCAGCAACAACAACAGCAGCAATAGCAGTAGCAGCAGCAGCAGCAGCAATAACAAGAAGCAAAACAACAACAGAAACATAAATAAATAATAACAATAACAAACAACAAGAGCAACAACAGCAATAACTGCCTCTTGCTGCTCAGTTGATGTACAACATGAAGATGCTGAAGTTGAAGTAAAAGAATTATAACAACAACAACAACAACAACAACAGCAGCAGCAGCAGCAACAACATTTGGTCAGTAACAACAACAAACAATTGCAAATTATACAACTGGGCGAACAGCAAACAAATGACAGTAAACTGCTCTCACTCTCTCACTCTCTTTCTCTCTGTCTATCTCATTCATTCTCTATCTGTCTGACTCATTCTGTTAACAATTGTTCAGCTGACCAGTTGGTCATCAATAGGCGGTATTGCAGATGTGCAAATGGTCCACCAACAGAAAACAAACAAACAAACAAATAAACCAATAGCCCAGCTGCTTGCCCCCAAACAAAATATGCCAAAGAGCAGCAGCAGCAGCAGCAGCAGCAGCAGCAGCAGCAGCAGCAGCAGCAACAGCAGCAGTGGTAATGGCAGTGGCAGTGGCAGCAATGATAGCAATTGCAACAAAGTCTGTGCGCCCAATATGCCCCATTGCAATGTATATGAACAGCTGCTGTTGCAACTAGGTAAAGCAGCTGCAGTTGATCCCTAGCTGTTGCTGTTGCCACTACCATTTCTGCTGTTGCTGTTGCAAATTGCTGCGGGTAATCATAGTGCATGTTGCATGCAAATTAACGCATCAACAAGCGACGCCGCAGCCAAATGCATTGCCAACTGAAAGAGAGACCAGCACATGGAGGATCCCGCATAAATGTATGCTTCTGGCCACTGGCATTTTATGAGATTATGCCAATGGCATAAATATGCCAAACAAAAGAACAACAATGATGAGTTCAAGCAGCATAGCACTGTAAGAGGAAGACACACAGTGAGAGAGAGGTGGAGAGTGGGTGTGGTTAATCCCAATGGTGGACATTATAATTACAGCCCATTCGCTGGCTGTGCACTCGCAATTGAGCTACAGATAAACATGCAAACAGATAGACAGAGCAAGAGTGAGAGAGAGAGAGAGAGAGAGAGAGAGAGAGAGAGAGAGAGAGCAGAGAGTGCTGTTGCTATAGACAGGCAATTGCCCTAATGTTGCCTCGTCTTTGATTCCATTTTCCAGGCAGCAAAAAGGTTGCCTAATTATCAGCCAGAAATACACTGCAAGAAATTCCTAAGCGCAAAACGACAAGCTCAATGGATTGTATAGCCGGAAAACTTAAACTTGAGAATTGTGTTTTGCTGTTGTTGTATTGTACTATTATCTGACAAGAGCAACATGTTGCTTGCACAAGCAAGAAAAATGTATGTTGTTAACAACAAGCAACAACAACAACAGCAACAGCACACACATAAAACAAACACACACATCAAATACATTAGTTTATTATAGAGTGTATTTTAATTAAATTTAGTAAACTTTTGTTTTGCTGATAAGCTGATATAACAGTAAATAACACAAAGTGGGGCATGTTAGACATGGGGCAGACAGCATGCAGCATGCAGCATGTAACATACAATTACATGTACATGTATAAGTATAATTGTTGACCTCTATTAAATGTAATACAAATCCATATTCATGAATACTTTGCATATAAGTATTATATTCATGTTTATTGTCATTGAATGAATGAATATATATGCAAACTATGCATATAAATTTGAGTAAATATCTATTAAAATTCTATTATATAAATATATATTTATATATATATCGAAATAAAAGTCATTCGCTTGATTCATTTATTGGGTCACATTTTTTTTGGACAATCAAAATGCGTCTAGAACTTGAGCAGCTCTCGAGAGCACTCAAAGTGCTTCAGAGAATAATTGCATTGCATTGTGTTTTGATGTGTTGTGTTAGTTGTAAGTAGATATACAATGCGGGCCATAAAAATTGTGCCAGTTACCACTGAAAACGACTTGGCATAAATCTATATACATACATATATATATATATACATAAAAATATATATAAATGTTTAACAAGAAAGAAAACAAATATCGCTTGAGGTCTGGTTTTTTTTTTTTTTTTTGCAGGCGTTAAATAGATTTGAGGTCAGCTTGACCACGCCTATAAGTATTGGTTGCCAAACAAACATTTCAACTTAAAGTAACACACAAAAAAATAATAAAAAAAATATAAAGAAAATCATGAAAAATATAGAAGAGAAAAAAAACATAAGCCTTAAGTAAACGTTTGTAATGTGAAACTACAAGATACTTTGCGTGTGATTTGTTGCATGTTAGTAGCTTTTAATTATATGCTGATTATGTTACTTTGTGCTGCCAACAACACTAGGCAGGCACACCCCAACAACAACAACAATAAAAAGAAGAAGAAAAAATAATAATAACAGCAGAAAAAAAAATAACAACAGAAAACCAACAGCCAAAACAACAATGTGACAACCCAAAATTGTGGCACGTAGCAGCAGTAGACAATGAAGGCTTCCCTATTGCTGACTTGCAGAAAATGCCAAAGAGCCAGTCACATGGCTAGATGTAGATGGTAATACAAACTAGACAACAAAAGGCTGACAGAGAAAGAGAGAAATAGTATGATAGTTAGCGAGAGAGACAGAGAGAGAGAGAGAGAGAACAGCTATAGAGATAGGATATTTCGAGGGAAAACTACGAAAAATTCAATTAGTTTTGTGTTTGCGCATTGCATGACAACACTGGCAAACATAAAGTCCTTATACCCTAGCAT
>JBAMBS010002399.1:0-35940 GCA_037044455.1 Zygothrica quintamaculata | reverse complement strand
TAGAATTTCCAGCTTTTTGCATGTTTATTTTGATTTTACTTTACTTTTTCTTTTTGCTTCTTGTTTTGTTTTGTGTCTTCTTTTACTTTCTCAAAAAAAAACTTATTTCCGTGTTGACTGTAGAGCAACAATTCCTGAGTTTGTTTACCAATTTGTATGCAACTTTTGTCTTAAGTCATTATTTGACTTGAGTTTGTTGGCATGTGAAAAACAAATGAAAACTGTATTGTTATGCTTTAAGAAAATTAGATAATTTAAATGTTTTCTTTGTTGCAGTTACTTTTCATTTAAAAAAACTTGCAGCAAAATTATTTGCAAGTCTCAATATAGAAACTGTGTGCCAGACATTTTGAATCTTGTGGAACTCTTTGAGAAACTTTAAGAATTTCAGTCACTCAGTCAATCAACACGCATACAAATCTACAAACACACATACACATACAAACACATATGTATATATATATATATATACTCTCACACAATGATAATGCAATTGCCATAGTAGCGCTTTATATAGTAAAAACTTTTCTGTTTCAAGCGATTTCCTTGCAGCTTTTTATGCACAGATTTTTTTAGTTTATTTCATTTTTAGTATTTTTTTTTTTTTTTTGGTATTTTTTACTTTTGCGACAAACTAATGCAATAACATTCAATGGGCAAATACAGTTATTATTGCACAAGTTTTTTACTTGCCACATTCGATTGCCGTTGTCATTGAGCGCAATTTTCTTTTTTTTTCCTCTTTTTTTATTTTTCGTTTCTTTTGTTGTTTTTCTGTATAATTTTGTTGTTTACTTTTTACTTTGTTTTGGTTTGATTTTTTTTGCAATTTTTTAAACACAATTTTTTTGAGCAAATTTTTATAGTCTATATAAAAGGTTTTTGGGTTTGGGCTACTCTATGCTAACACCAGCATTTAAATTGGCTTCATTTTCTATATCCTTTTTGTTATTCCTTTATTGTTTTTCTCTTTTCTGATATTATGCGCAATTTCCAATAGGAAATGGCTTGCCTGCTGCTGTTTTTATTTGTCAATTAATGGACATATTGTTTGGCGTAAAAATAGCTTTAAACAAAACCGCAGAATATTATCAAATTTAATTTTTTGTCAATTAAAAAAAATTTCTCGTTAATTTTTTTTTCTGTTCATTTTATTTTCCAATTACAATTTCTGTTTTTTTATTTTTATTTTTTGGTTTTTGTGGCAATTTTAATAAATGTCAGCAAATGTTTTCAATTAGTTCGAAAAAGGTAATTTCACTTGTTAAGCAAATTATTGCAATGGCTTATTTTATTATAACAACTAAAGGTTATGGCCAAAAGGACGAAAATAAAATTGTCTAAAAATGCAAGAAAATTTAACTAAAATCTTTAGTTAAAATAAACAAATTAAAGCTAAGTTTATATATACTATAAATATATATGTGTAACTGTCACGACCTTGGTTAAGTTTATCATATTGATTCATAACATGCATATATCCTTATTATCCTAATTAATTAACCTCTACAACATTCTATTAAAAACGCAATAACTCATTGAACATTAAGCAAAATTCCTGCTGCACATAAAATTATACAAATACTTCAATAACATTGCTAGAAACTATTGAAGGATAAATAGAAAAACGAAAAAAAAAAAAAAACAAAAAGAAAATAAACTACTCAATGATATAATGCCTGAGTTCTTTGTCCTAAGTCCTTAGTCCTTAGTCAGTAAGGCGCGCCAGTTGTAATCGTGATCATAATAATCCTAATAATAATAATAATAATGGCCATTAGGAAAACGTTGAACCGGCAAACCATTTTGGCCATTGAATTCAACTCGTGCGGAAATTATTCATTATGAATATCGTTCGTTTTGAGTTGAAGGCAAGGACGAAACTTGCACCCAAAATGCTAGCAAATCAATTCAAAAATAAAAACGTGCTCAATGTTATTGTTGTTGTTGCTGCTGTTGCTGTTGTTGCTGTAGTTGCTCTCTTGTCTCAGCCAATTGCATAGGCAAGTGGTAAGCTAGTGGAGGTGAGCACAGGACTAGGGTACCAAATTTAGGGCAGCAGAAGCCTGCCGCAGGACCTGCTGCGCGCTTGGCATGCAAAAATATTTGTGGAATTTCAGCGGCTGACATTTTGCGCCCGAATGATAACAGTGAATGCGTGTCTATATCGTATTACATGCAAAAAGGAGCATAAAAGGAGCAGGAGAAAGTATATAAATATATATATAATATATAATATATATATATATATATATATATAGAAAGAGAGAGCTAAACTTTTACATTAAGACTTAAAGAAAACATGATGAACTTCAGCAGGGGAGAGAGGGAGAAAAAGAGATAGTAAGTGAGGCAACAGTTTAGTAAATTATTTGCAGCATAAGTCAGGACTATCACTTAAGCGCTGCTTCAGCAATTCCAAACAGGATGTTAAAGGATGCAGTCAAATGAAAGTCTTAAAGAAAAACACCCAAGAAAGCAGCATAAGAAGAAAAAGTTAAAAGCGAAATAAAGAAAATGTCCCACTAAATCGTTGTAAGCGTGTTTAAAAGAAAGAAATGACCAGTTCACAGCAGGCTAGCCGTGCTGAGTATCTTTCAAAGCATGACAACTTACAGTCAAGGACACGCCTCACAGTGCTCACAGCTCTACACTTGCCACATTATCATCAGTCACATCATTGTAAGATTCACTCCAGTCGGCGGCATTTGCCTTCACTAACTAAACTTCATTTAAAAGCCACTTATCAATGGAACGCAGCAGTTGCTTTCTCCTTCTCTCTCCCTCTCTCTTTTACTGTGTCAAGCTGCTCCTATTGAAAATATTATGTGCTTTTCGGATTGCTTTTCTCCTATTTGCCAGTCATTATGCGTTTACTTAATGCATCAACTGCTTATTTCATTTCAAGCCTTTTTCTATGCACTTCATAACTGCAGCAAGTCCTTTGATAAGGATCTCTTTTTACTAGCTAGCTTTACCTACTCAAAAGGTAAACAAAATGTTTATTCCTATAATACATAATTTATTTCTATTTTCTTTTTTATTTCAGAAAACTTTTTCATTCACTGATTGATTGCATCGGATTGTAAAGAGAGAGAGAGAGAGAAAGATAGGCAACGTGGGAGGAAGTTGCTGCACATTGTAATGTATTGCAACAGTTAGTGGCAGAAACTTTGTAGCTGGTTTTATGCCCACAATAACCGCAACAAAAAACTTTTCTTACCCTTTCCCGCTCTGCTTCTCTTCTTTTTTTTAGTCCACTTGAGTCAAAATGCGCTTTGGCACACGAGACTTTACAGGACTTTACCTTTAACAGTGGCTCAACTAAAACTGAAGTGGTTTGAGTGCACAAGAATGGTTGAGGGGGAGGGGGATTGCTAGAAATGTTTTGCACCACAATTCAATTCAATTCAATTTTCAATTTCAGTTTCAATTCAAGTGTTTTTGCACTTAAAAAGTTTTAACTTTAATCCTTCAATAATATTATTGCACAGAGTGAAAAGTTTCTGTTTCCGACACCTGCCGCCCAACTTTCTCTCTACTTTCTCTTCTAGCCAAAACCCCTTATGGAAATACCTAATGTTTGGTGATGTTGCTACTGCGTTATATTAACCAATAGGCTGTAAAAGTCACGTGCATGAATTGGCCAACAGCTCATTGGCCAAGTTCAGTGAAGCTTTTAACAAAATTTGCATTATTAAACAAGTTTAGTAAGCGACGGTCGGGGATGGGGGCAATGGGCGACTGGCGTGGGGCAAGCGGCAACTAGAAACAGGCTTATAGAAGAGTCAATTTCCTGCAATTGCCTGCAATTAACACTTTCAACTTTATGAACTATATTTTGGCCATATTGGCAACAATTTTATGGTCAACATCAAAAGGCCTTGAACAGGCCAAAAATTTTGTTCGCTTTAACAATTTTCTTTTTTTTTCTCTTGCCTATTATCTGTGTCACTTTGTGGCTTTAATTTTTTGGCCCATAATTAGCTAATTGAATTCAATTGCTATCCGGTGGCTAAACGTGTGCTTCTGCATGTGTGTGTGCGTGTGTGTGAGTGAGGATGACAAAATGTGGTTTATTGTTGGTTGCGTTTTTGTGGGTTTTAAAGCATTCTGACTTGACGGCTCTTTGTGGCTTTTACGCTTGAGTTTAACAAACAAAATTTGGTCAAATAAGCCTCGTTAATATTAAATGATTTAATACAATAAAATTTTATGTGAATCCTGTTAAGCCTGTGCATTCTTTAAGCTCTTTTAAAGCATATTAAAGTTAAATTAAGGTAGTATTACTCATAGAATTCATTGCATCTCTGTTTATGGGTTGGGTTTTTTTTTTGGGATTTTCAAGTGCTTCGTTGCAAAAGCAAATTGACAGCTTTGTTTCATCCTGCAATCCTTGGATTGGGTAATCAAATGCTTTGCTTTGTGGCGATGTTTACGGTTAAGGGTTTACGGTTACCTCAATGTTGTCTGATATTTCAATGGACAAGAGCCTAAAAGTAGTCTTTGGATTTTCTTTCTATGCAGAGTGTGCAGTTACTGTTAACCATCAGCAGCAAGGACTAACAGCTGCACTTTGCCTATGTCGGTGTGTGTGTATGTTTGTGTGTGTGTGTGTGTGTGTGCTGTCTGGGCTAATCAAAAAGCAAAAATGCTAAAATCGTCTTTGTCATCATATGTCTAACACCCCGCACTCAAGACCACTTCAACACACAGACTAACACGCACACAAGCACACACTTTCTCACATACATACGCAAACATACACAAAGATAGAGAGTAGGCTAAACCGGAGTAAATTTACATAGGCGTTGATTTTGGCTGCTACCTATTGATGGGGCACTAGGACGAAGGACATGTCAGCACGCAGTACAAAGCTTACCGCCAGCACTATATGTGTGGGTGTGTCTGTGTCTGTGTGTGTATGTGGTGTATGATGTTGTGCACATCAATCAAAGGATTACATATCGAAAGTTGAAAGAGGCATTAAAAAAAAGTATATATATATATGTATAAAGTGTAAAAGAGATGAAGCGTTCGAGTGCAAGAGAGAAAGGGAGAGTGTTAGCTGCAAACGCCATTTGCATGCAAAATAGAGCAAAGAGCGCAAAACTCTTCAGCCTGATGATAAAATGTCAAAAGTTTCTCATGTACATGGAATTTAAAGCTTTCTTTGCCAGCTACATTTGAATAACAGACACATCAATCACCAAAAAAGAGAAGAAATTGAGAGAGAGAAAAGAGCGAAAAAGTGTGAAAAAAAGAAACCAAAAAAACTAGAAAAAAATAAAAAAAAAATTGGTTCGCTGTGTGCTAATGAGTGTTGGCAGTTGTTGGTCGTATGTGGTTGCTAGGTGAAGGGTAAGTGCTGGAAGAAGTTAGGAGAGAGGAGTAGGGGATAAAGGTGTTGTTGTTGTTATTGTTGTTAACATGCCATATAACAAAACCGCAATGCTACGCAATAAAATTGAGCGTTGAAGCATTAATTAAAATGTTGACATATACCCAAAGGACATAGCAGAAAACGAGGGAGAAAAAGAGAGAGAGGATGAAAGAAATAAAAGGATGCCCAAAATAAGTTTATGAAGTGAGAAAATAACAGCCGACAGATAAAAATTTACATAAATATAAATATATAATTAATTGGAATGCAATTCATTATTATTCTTACTATTATTACAATAATAAAGCGAAATCATTTCAAAAGCAACGCCAATAAAGCATAAATAAAAATTTAAAAAAATCAAAAAATAATAAAAATAATAATTTAATTTTCATTTAAATTTCAAGCAAAAAAAAAAATAATTAAAGGGAATTTTTATTTTAATTTAAAGCAAAAATAAAAACAAAATATTTAAGGGACATTTTCATTTCAATATTCAAGTAAAACTACGCAAAGAATCCAACAGTAAAAAATGTATAAATACAAAATTATAAATAAATAATCAAAAGAAAATCAATTAATATAAAGCAGACTAATTGTTAAATTAAATTTAATAAATTAATTTAAAAATGCTTTTGTTGAAATTGCATAAAAATCTTTTGTCTACATTTTTTTTGTCTTTCGGCTCTGCCTACAGATTGTAAGTGACAAATTTGTGGGTTGGCAATGTAATTACTTTCATGTAGTTTGCCCAGAGACGATATACACAGCAGACATACGTACACAATGAAAGAAAAGGAGCAAGAAAGAGAGAGCAAGTCACAGAGTCAGAGCGAAAGGGAGAGAGAGAGACACATTAATCTTGTAATTAATTAAAGCAAAGTCCGACCATAAGCACAAAAAGTGACTACTTAAGCCATTTTGTCTCGAAAGCTAACACATGGCCTTAACATACACACATATGTACACACTCTTACACACACACACACACGTACACATACAAACAAACAAACTGAGTGAAACACACACATTTGAAGTTGAACAGTGAACTAACTGGCATATGGACAAGCGTGTAGAACATTAACTTTAGCCACACACACCGCGCATTTAGTGACTGACAGGACATTGCCTACACACACACACACACACACACACACGCAAGCAGAGAGAAATCACACACATACACACACACAATTCACAGACGCAGAACTCACACTTCTTTGTAGCCAAAAACAAAATGAAACATTTACCGAGCGGAAACGGAAATAGCGGCCTAAGTGCGTATGTGTTTCGCTTGTGTGTGTGTGACGAGCTCATAAAATGTAATGGCAAGAAATACGGGGAAGGGGTACAAGTACAAATGTAAGGCAGAAGGGCACATGGCATTTATAAAGGAGCAGGACAACAAAATTTATTTGCTTTCTGCGCTCTATTTAAGCTTTAGCCACCTGTTGTTGTTGTTGCTGTTATTGTTGCTGTAACTATTGTTGTTGTTGTTGTTGCTGTTGATGTAAGTGTTGTTGTTGGTAATGTTACACACAATTAGAGTAGCCAAACGAGAGCCGAAAGGTAAGTGAATAGTTAATTAGTAAACAATCCAATTTGTAACCTTAGCACATAAACTTAACAGATTTCGACAACTATTTAAAATGTTGCTTTAAAATTTAATAAAGCACAAAGAGAGAGGCAAGAGAATGAGAGAGGAAGAGAGAGAGAGAGAGAGAGAGAGAGAGAGAGAGAGTAAGATGGAAAGAGGGAAAGAAGGGGAACTTTAAGTGTTGCTTCATTATATTTGCCATCATTCATTTCACTTTTCAACCAAT
The DNA here is from genome assembly GCA_037044455.1 of Zygothrica quintamaculata. NCBI lineage: Eukaryota > Metazoa > Arthropoda > Insecta > Diptera > Drosophilidae > Zygothrica > Zygothrica quintamaculata. Next base: position 28,734 of record JBAMBS010002399.1, on the reverse strand, counting down.
ATTTCGATGCAATATATTATACATATATATATATTTATAAATATATATATATATATATATATATATAGTATATGTATCATATATATATATAGTTAAGGGATTAATCGTCAGTCTTAATCAACTGTTGATATTCTGTTGTCCATATCATGGGCTGCATTATTATTGCCCAGAGCAAACAAACAATGCCTAGCAACATTTGTTTGCGTCTCGTGTAATGAGTATGACAAAGGCGCTTCAAGCAACATGCAATATGCAACAGCAGCAGCAGTCATAGCAGCAACAGGACTACCCATACCAACAACACCCATATCCTTACTGCAGTCTGTACTTCATTTGCATATTGTCAATTTGTTTTTTGTTTTTTTCTTCGTGACTCTGCTCTTTTGTGGTATACAACATGTACATGCCCCGTTTGATGCTGTCCGCTTTTTTTATATATAAATTTGATACCTCTTTACAAGATGCAACACATAAACGTCGAACAAACAAACATGCAACATGTTAAGCGCATTCAACTTGAAAACGCCTACCACAAAAACAATAGGTTAAATCATAGACTATATAGTATAGAGTAAGGAGTATAGCCTGTATATATATAAAGGGTATATAAAGAGTATGTAATAGATATATATAAAGTAAGTAAACTGTATATATAGAGTATAGGAGTGCGGGGTAAATATAATATTCATGGCAATTCACAGAAATTTTGTGAAAGAGAGAAAAAAAGATGCTGAAATTTCCATTGAAATGTTGCTGTTGTTTGTTATATGGAAACGTCAACAACTTGGCAACTCGGTAAAAAAAACAGTTTAATTGTCGTATTCTTCTTCTTATACTTGCTTATATATTCTTCTATAGCATATACAGATGTATATATATCTTTTATATGTGTATGTGTATGTTTCATTGAATCAGTTGTCCATTGAAATCAATTGCAGTTCACGTCCTTCAGCGGCGTAAACATTTTGCTGTCGGAAATTAACACACTTTCCGTTTCCGCATATACACACACACCCCCAATACGAACACATACACACATACACACATACACACGCACTAATATAATTTATTCATATTGCCTGCCAGCCTGCCTGTCCTTGTACCATTTTTCTTACCTCAGTGCGACACCAGGCAGCGGTTTCACTCTCATTCTTCCAACCATTCATTCGTCCACTTTTATTTTATTTTTCTCTTCGTTTCCTTTATTTTTTTGGCTGCGAAAATGTGCTAAATAAAAATTAATGACCGCCGGAAGCGAATTGTAATCAACGGTACAGACGGCCAGTCGAGCAGTCGACCATGGAGAGGACAAGCGATGTGCAATAAAAATGTATAAATACAAAAAACAATGGCAAAAACTGACTATAGCAATGGTTAACGCACACATATACATATATAAATATATGCATATACATGTATATATGTATGTGTGGCAATAACAATGGCATATGCTTTGACCATGGCTATGTCCATGTCCAAAATGTCTGTGGATGTTTTTGTTTGCATTTTTTTATATTTTGTCTCATTTCCGGCCGCCATTTTTAGTGCTCTATGCATCTGTGTATGTGTGTGTGTATGTATAAGCAGTTCCGTTGCACAACATGTCAATCAATTTGCCTCTTTATTTGCCACAGTTTATAAAAAATTAAACTATCTCAACGTATTTTATATAGAGATACATCCGCCTGCTGCTACCAACAATCAATCAAAATCAAAAGCAAAATAGAAGGAGAAATCGAAGGAGAAAGCAACAACGGTATAAGGAAACCCGTTAAGGACAACGTCAACAGCAACAGAAATAGCAACAGATAAAATTGACAGCCATTTTGTTAGCTGACTGTCTGGTCAAGGAGTACTTTTTAATGCAACTGCCATTCAATATGCCTCTGCCTCAGTGTCTGCCTCCGTCTATGTTTATGTCTCTGCCTGTGTCTCCTTCCATGTCCTTTTAATGCTTCGGAGCTGCTGTTGACACAATGCTGTTCCTATTGTTCTTCAGCTTATTGTGTATTCAAAGTCAAGTCAAGTTTCTTCTGGCATCAATTCTACAAATTGGATATGTCTAGCCAACAGACTTTACGCACAATCCTTGTGCTTAGCAGCTCAAGGATAGCAGAAGAAAATGAAAGAAGTAAGTGTACTAGCATGAATATTAAACATATTGATTTTGAATTTGATGTTAAAATGGAAAAGTTTATACAAAACCTGTATAAAACTATACACTCAATTGATTCTATTAGATTCAGTTGTTGGCGCAACATGTGGCTGCAACCTTTGTTAAGCTCAAGCACGCACAACACATTTTATTATGCATATCCTACGGAATTTCCGCTAAAATATTTCAAGAGTGAATCCAAATAAAAACACAGACACACACACACATACAAACACATACAAACACAAACAAATCAGTTGAAATTGTTGCACGGGTTACGTTTTCATATATAATGTGCTCCTTGTCCCCCCCAAACTGCCACAACTTCTGCCCACTTGAAGTGAAAACAAATTTTCAACATAGAACAAAACATTTGCAAAAATGTTTTCATTGTATAAAATTGTTGTATAATTTTGTATAATGTGCTTAGATTTTACACAAGGACTTTGTATATGTAAAAAGGATTTTATTTTGGTATTTTTAATGTCGTTTATCTAATAGATAACATAACATTGTGTTACTGTCGCAACTTTAAGCTACTTATCTGCCACAAAACAGTTTTTTGGAATTTAAGTAAAGATATTGCTAAATTTATATGAAATAGTTGAAAATAATTTGCCTTTGTGTAGACAATTGAGTTGAGTATTTAATTGCCATCCGGAAACTAACAAAAGAAATGAACATTTTTGGACAATACGAAATAGTTTTTGTGGCTTTGAACATCGGCGCAAATGTGGCAAGAGCATAAAATCACAACCAGAATGCAATCAACAATATACCAAAAACAACATTGTTCATTCGTATCGTTCAACAAAATAAAACGAAACAAAACAAACTAGCCGACAAAAATGTTATCCTGACAGTGCAGTCCGCCCAAAAGGTCAGTTTCAGTTACGCACACACACACACACACACACACATATACAAAAACACACTTTCCATTCAATCTCGACAAACTCTTCTAACCCAACTGTGACACTTGACGCACCAAACCATGAATATTTTAGTAAATGCCGCGCTTTGACTTTGACTTTACTTGGACACCTACCAACTAGGCAACAGCGAGGCAACCAGGCGAACTCATACCCAGAGCGAAGACCCAAACCCAAAGCAACGTCAACTCTATTTGCACTGCTGCCAAAGGGGAGTTTTTGAGAGCATGAAAGGGGGATTTCAATGCTGTTTTCCCCAGCAATTTACGCCATTTTTTGAAAGAAAAAAAAAAAAAAAAAACAGAATTGAAAAAAAAGTTTTTCCGTTGCCCAGTTTCAGTTTTTCAAAAATAAAAAAAAGACCAAATACAAAAATGTGCAAAGTTTGCCTGGTGTCGACAACGTCTACGGCATTTTGAATTACGTTATTGCCTAGAAGTATGCTTTAGTATTTTGCGGTTGAAAAAGTTTCAATTGCGTAGGTTGTCGCCAACGCTCCGGAGTGTGCTCACTCTCCCAGCAGCGTCCTTAGCTGCTTTCACTATATTTTTTTATTAAATAAATTGCAGCGGGACATACTCCTTGTCTCTGTGTACCCATTTTGTTATGCAAAAAGGACTAAAAAAAGGGTTATTCCCCTCTCTTTTTTTTCACCAATTCCCAAGTGTTCAAGCGTGAAAAGAAACAACAACAACAGCAGCAGAAAATAAACAAGTTAAGATTTTCTTTATGCTTGGTTTGAGCTGTTTATAAGTTGTATAGAAATATGTTTGCCTCAATGCCAAGCAAATGTATGAAAAGTAATTGGTTTTAGCTACAGATTTCCGATCGGTTTTGATACTAATTATTGTTTTTTTTTTCTTTTTTTTTTGGTCAGTGTTTTCAATATTCCAAAGAATCAATTAAGCTAATAAGCAAACACAATTTAACAATGGTTATCAACACTCTTTCTGCAATAGTAGTACAATGGATCAGATCTAAATATAAGTGAATTTATCCATTTTGATTTTGTTTTCAATACAGACAAAGGCGCAGGACGAACGACCTTATCCTAAACAATTCAATTACAGGAATAACAACTTCAACCAAGCCAACCGAACAAGCAAACTAAACGTTCAAGTATAAATTGCCCACCAGAAGCAGCAGCAAAATCTGCACTGATAAATAATAAATCCTGAACATCAGCAGAATGTGTGTGGAATCGTCGCAATCCCTGACAGGATATTCACTGAAGCACAGAGAGAATGATAGAGATAGAGAATGAGCATGAGAGGGAGAACTAAACTTTGATATATTTACATGTCTGCATAAAAATGAATATTACCAAAGAGAATTTCAACCAACAACAACAACAAGAACAACTTGGACATGTTTGATAATGAACTTTAATGTAACCAGCAAACATTTAGATGCAACATTAATAGCATTTTTGTGTTTGCTTTGTGGCTTGCGTTGAAATGTCGATAAGGAAAGGCGACAAAACTCAAACGGCAAAACTTTGCTTTAGAGCACCATGTCGAAGACACATGCCAAATAGTTCTTATTTGTTATTGCTGTTGTTATTGTTGTTGTTGTTGTTACTTCTTAGTGTTAGTGTTGTTTGTGTTGTTGTTGATGTTGCGATTGTAATGCAAGTTGTTATTGTTGGAGGCTTGTTTTGACACAAAGCAGCAAGCTGGCAAAAACTTTTCGCAGGGTTCAACCTTTGCATCCAATGGATTCTCTCCACTTCTACATATACACATATATATAAATATATATATATGTATGCATGTGTATATATGTGTAATTGTCTGTGTATGTCTGCCTGTAAAGCATATATGCAGTGCTAGCGCATAATATAAGCTCAGCAAGGCTACAGTTTGTCCAGCTCAGAGACCGCAGCCTGCTGGTAGAGCAGCCAACATTGGACAGGACATTGCAGCATCCTTTGTGCGTTTTGCTTATAATTAAGCCTGGTGCTGAACGTCAGCCTCTAGTTGGTTGGCATTAAGTGTTGGCATGTGGTTTTTTTGTTTTCATACCGCGTCGCCCTTTCTGGTTGTTGTTTTTCTTGTTGCATATTGTTAGTGTTGTTGTTCTTGTTTTTGCTGTTGGTCAGTTTGTGTTTCCGTTGCCCCTTTTTTCAGCTTAATTTGCACAATTAACGTTGCAATAAACTTTATGTGCAAACATTTAAGGAAATCTAACGTAACTAAGTGTAGGTAAGCACAGAGTATATAAAGTGTTATGTATTATGAATAAATATAAGATTTAAGTCTTTAACTTTGAGGTAAGATCATATATTTGTTAGTTTATATATAAATTCAAGAGATATTAAACAAACTCATAAACTATATCCTTTAATCTATTATATAGAAGTATTAAATTAAACCCCAACTCAGACCCAAGAAAATGCTTGATAATGAGGACTATCTGAAGCGCAAAAGAACATTTTAGCCAAGAGCTTATTACGGCTCATTTCACAAATTTGTTACAGAAAAGCCAACAAGTAATCAGAGAAGCTAAACTAACGAGTCATGCAGCTTACACACACAACACTAAAGGCCTAGATAACAACAGCTGACTGCGGCAAAAATGAATTTTCTGCTTCCATTTGCACGAAATATACTGATAATTTTCCATTTCCCTACTCTTTCTTTCCCTCTATCAGTCTTTTTGTGTTTTACTCTCTCTCTCTCTCTCTCTCTTTTACTCGCTGCGTGTTTTGTTTTCATTTCCATTTTGTTTGCCTTGTTGGGCAATTTATACTTGAACGTTTAGTTTGCTTGTTCGGTTGGCTTGGTTGAAGTTGTTATTCCTGTAATTGAATTGTTTAGGATAAGGTCGTTCGTCCTGCGCCTTTGTCTGTATTGAAAACAAAATCAAAATGGATAAATTCACTTATATTTAGATCTGATCCATTGTACTACTATTGCAGAAAGAGTGTTGATAACCATTGTTAAATTGTGTTTGCTTATTAGCTTAATTGATTCTTTGGAATATTGAAAACACTGACCAAAAAAAAAAGAAAAAAAAAACAATAATTAGTATCAAAACCGATCGGAAATCTGTAGCTAAAACCAATTACTTTTCATACATTTGCTTGGCATTGAGGCAAACATATTTCTATACAACTTATAAACAGCTCAAACCAAGCATAAAGAAAATCTTAACTTGTTTATTTTCTGCTGCTGTTGTTGTTGTTTCTTTTCACGCTTGAACACTTGGGAATTGGTGAAAAAAAAGAGAGGGGAATAACCCTTTTTTTAGTCCTTTTTGCATAACAAAATGGGTACACAGAGACAAGGAGTATGTCCCGCTGCAATTTATTTAATAAAAAAATATAGTGAAAGCAGCTAAGGACGCTGCTGGGAGAGTGAGCACACTCCGGAGCGTTGGCGACAACCTACGCAATTGAAACTTTTTCAACCGCAAAATACTAAAGCATACTTCTAGGCAATAACGTAATTCAAAATGCCGTAGACGTTGTCGACACCAGGCAAACTTTGCACATTTTTGTATTTGGTCTTTTTTTTATTTTTGAAAAACTGAAACTGGGCAACGGAAAAACTTTTTTTTCAATTCTGTTTTTTTTTTTTTTTTTTTTTTCTTTCAAAAAATGGCGTAAATTGCTGGGGAAAACAGCATTGAAATCCCCCTTTCATGCTCTCAAAAACTCCCCTTTGGCAGCAGTGCAAATAGAGTTGACGTTGCTTTGGGTTTGGGTCTTCGCTCTGGGTATGAGTTCGCCTGGTTGCCTCGCTGTTGCCTAGTTGGTAGGTGTCCAAGTAAAGTCAAAGTCAAAGCGCGGCATTTACTAAAATATTCATGGTTTGGTGCGTCAAGTGTCACAGTTGGGTTAGAAGAGTTTGTCGAGATTGAATGGAAAGTGTGTTTTTGTATATGTGTGTGTGTGTGTGTGTGTGTGCGTAACTGAAACTGACCTTTTGGGCGGACTGCACTGTCAGGATAACATTTTTGTCGGCTAGTTTGTTTTGTTTCGTTTTATTTTGTTGAACGATACGAATGAACAATGTTGTTTTTGGTATATTGTTGATTGCATTCTGGTTGTGATTTTATGCTCTTGCCACATTTGCGCCGATGTTCAAAGCCACAAAAACTATTTCGTATTGTCCAAAAATGTTCATTTCTTTTGTTAGTTTCCGGATGGCAATTAAATACTCAACTCAATTGTCTACACAAAGGCAAATTATTTTCAACTATTTCATATAAATTTAGCAATATCTTTACTTAAATTCCAAAAAACTGTTTTGTGGCAGATAAGTAGCTTAAAGTTGCGACAGTAACACAATGTTATGTTATCTATTAGATAAACGACATTAAAAATACCAAAATAAAATCCTTTTTACATATACAAAGTCCTTGTGTAAAATCTAAGCACATTATACAAAATTATACAACAATTTTATACAATGAAAACATTTTTGCAAATGTTTTGTTCTATGTTGAAAATTTGTTTTCACTTCAAGTGGGCAGAAGTTGTGGCAGTTTGGGGGGGACAAGGAGCACATTATATATGAAAACGTAACCCGTGCAACAATTTCAACTGATTTGTTTGTGTTTGTATGTGTTTGTATGTGTGTGTGTGTCTGTGTTTTTATTTGGATTCACTCTTGAAATATTTTAGCGGAAATTCCGTAGGATATGCATAATAAAATGTGTTGTGCGTGCTTGAGCTTAACAAAGGTTGCAGCCACATGTTGCGCCAACAACTGAATCTAATAGAATCAATTGAGTGTATAGTTTTATACAGGTTTTGTATAAACTTTTCCATTTTAACATCAAATTCAAAATCAATATGTTTAATATTCATGCTAGTACACTTACTTCTTTCATTTTCTTCTGCTATCCTTGAGCTGCTAAGCACAAGGATTGTGCGTAAAGTCTGTTGGCTAGACATATCCAATTTGTAGAATTGATGCCAGAAGAAACTTGACTTGACTTTGAATACACAATAAGCTGAAGAACAATAGGAACAGCATTGTGTCAACAGCAGCTCCGAAGCATTAAAAGGACATGGAAGGAGACACAGGCAGAGACATAAACATAGACGGAGGCAGACACTGAGGCAGAGGCATATTGAATGGCAGTTGCATTAAAAAGTACTCCTTGACCAGACAGTCAGCTAACAAAATGGCTGTCAATTTTATCTGTTGCTATTTCTGTTGCTGTTGACGTTGTCCTTAACGGGTTTCCTTATACCGTTGTTGCTTTCTCCTTCGATTTCTCCTTCTATTTTGCTTTTGATTTTGATTGATTGTTGGTAGCAGCAGGCGGATGTATCTCTATATAAAATACGTTGAGATAGTTTAATTTTTTATAAACTGTGGCAAATAAAGAGGCAAATTGATTGACATGTTGTGCAACGGAACTGCTTATACATACACACACACATACACAGATGCATAGAGCACTAAAAATGGCGGCCGGAAATGAGACAAAATATAAAAAAATGCAAACAAAAACATCCACAGACATTTTGGACATGGACATAGCCATGGTCAAAGCATATGCCATTGTTATTGCCACACATACATATATACATGTATATGCATATATTTATATATGTATATGTGTGCGTTAACCATTGCTATAGTCAGTTTTTGCCATTGTTTTTTGTATTTATACATTTTTATTGCACATCGCTTGTCCTCTCCATGGTCGACTGCTCGACTGGCCGTCTGTACCGTTGATTACAATTCGCTTCCGGCGGTCATTAATTTTTATTTAGCACATTTTCGCAGCCAAAAAAATAAAGGAAACGAAGAGAAAAATAAAATAAAAGTGGACGAATGAATGGTTGGAAGAATGAGAGTGAAACCGCTGCCTGGTGTCGCACTGAGGTAAGAAAAATGGTACAAGGACAGGCAGGCTGGCAGGCAATATGAATAAATTATATTAGTGCGTGTGTATGTGTGTATGTGTGTATGTGTTCGTATTGGGGGTGTGTGTGTATATGCGGAAACGGAAAGTGTGTTAATTTCCGACAGCAAAATGTTTACGCCGCTGAAGGACGTGAACTGCAATTGATTTCAATGGACAACTGATTCAATGAAACATACACATACACATATAAAAGATATATATACATCTGTATATGCTATAGAAGAATATATAAGCAAGTATAAGAAGAAGAATACGACAATTAAACTGTTTTTTTTACCGAGTTGCCAAGTTGTTGACGTTTCCATATAACAAACAACAGCAACATTTCAATGGAAATTTCAGCATCTTTTTTTCTCTCTTTCACAAAATTTCTGTGAATTGCCATGAATATTATATTTACCCCGCACTCCTATACTCTATATATACAGTTTACTTACTTTATATATATCTATTACATACTCTTTATATACCCTTTATATATATACAGGCTATACTCCTTACTCTATACTATATAGTCTATGATTTAACCTATTGTTTTTGTGGTAGGCGTTTTCAAGTTGAATGCGCTTAACATGTTGCATGTTTGTTTGTTCGACGTTTATGTGTTGCATCTTGTAAAGAGGTATCAAATTTATATATAAAAAAAGCGGACAGCATCAAACGGGGCATGTACATGTTGTATACCACAAAAGAGCAGAGTCACGAAGAAAAAAACAAAAAACAAATTGACAATATGCAAATGAAGTACAGACTGCAGTAAGGATATGGGTGTTGTTGGTATGGGTAGTCCTGTTGCTGCTATGACTGCTGCTGCTGTTGCATATTGCATGTTGCTTGAAGCGCCTTTGTCATACTCATTACACGAGACGCAAACAAATGTTGCTAGGCATTGTTTGTTTGCTCTGGGCAATAATAATGCAGCCCATGATATGGACAACAGAATATCAACAGTTGATTAAGACTGACGATTAATCCCTTAACTATATATATATATGATACATATACTATATATATATATATATATATATATATTATAAATATATATATATGTATAATATATTGCATCGAAATATTGGTTGAAAAGTGAAATGAATGATGGCAAATATAATGAAGCAACACTTAAAGTTCCCCTTCTTTCCCTCTTTCCATCTTACTCTCTCTCTCTCTCTCTCTCTCTCTCTCTCTCTTCCTCTCTCATTCTCTTGCCTCTCTCTTTGTGCTTTATTAAATTTTAAAGCAACATTTTAAATAGTTGTCGAAATCTGTAAGTTTATGTGCTAAGGTTACAAATTGGATTGTTTACTAATTAACTATTCACTTACCTTTCGGCTCTCGTTTGGCTACTCTAATTGTGTGTAACATTACCAACAACAACACTTACATCAACAGCAACAACAACAACAACAATAGTTACAGCAACAATAACAGCAACAACAACAACAGGTGGCTAAAGCTTAAATAGAGCGCAGAAAGCAAATAAATTTTGTTGTCCTGCTCCTTTATAAATGCCATGTGCCCTTCTGCCTTACATTTGTACTTGTACCCGTTCCCCGTATTTCTTGCCATTACATTTTATGAGCTCGTCACACACACACAAGCGAAACACATACGCACTTAGGCCGCTATTTCCGTTTCCGCTCGGTAAATGTTTCATTTTGTTTTTGGCTACAAAGAAGTGTGAGTTCTGCGTCTGTGAATTGTGTGTGTGTATGTGTGTGATTTCTCTCTGCTTGCGTGTGTGTGTGTGTGTGTGTGTGTGTGTGTGTGTGTAGGCAATGTCCTGTCAGTCACTAAATGCGCGGTGTGTGTGGCTAAAGTTAATGTTCTACACGCTTGTCCATATGCCAGTTAGTTCACTGTTCAACTTCAAATGTGTGTGTTTCACTCAGTTTGTTTGTTTGTATGTGTGTGTGTGTGTGTAAGAGTGTGTACATATGTGTGTATGTTAAGGCCATGTGTTAGCTTTCGAGACAAAATGGCTTAAGTAGTCACTTTTTGTGCTTATGGTCGGACTTTGCTTTAATTAATTACAAGATTAATGTGTCTCTCTCTCTCTCTTTCGCTCTGACTCTGTGACTTGCTCTCTCTTTCTTGCTCCTTTTCTATCATTGTGTACGTATGTCTGCTGTGTATATCGTCTCTGGGCAAACTACATGAAAGTAATTACATTGCCAACCCACAAATTTGTCACTTACAATCTGTGCGCAGAGCCGAAAGACAAAAAAAAGGTAGACAAAAGATTTTTATGCAATTTCAAAAAAAGCATTTTTAAATTAATTTATTAAATTTAATTTAACAATTAGTCTGCTTTATATTAATTGATTTTCTTTTGATTTGCTATCATAAAAATTATTATTTATTTATAATTTTGTATTTATATATTTTTTACTGTTGGATTCTTTGCGTAGTTTTACTTGAATATTGAAATGAAAATGTCCCTTAAATATTTTGTTTTTATTTTTGCTTTAAATTAAAATAAAAATTCCCTTTAATTATTTTTTTTTTTGCTTGAAATTTAAATGAAAATTAAATTATTATTTTTATTATTTTTTGATTTTTTTTAATTGTTATTTATGCTTTATTGGCGTTGCTTTTGAAATGATTTCGCTTTATTATTGTAATAATAGTAAGAATAATAATGAATTGCATTCCAATTAATTATATATTTATATTTATGTAAATTTTTATCTGTCGGCTGTTATTTTCTCACTTCATAAACTTATTTTGGGCATCCTTTTATTTCTTTCATCCTCTCTCTCTTTTTCTCCCTCGTTTTCTGCTATGTCCTTTGGGTATATGTCAACATTTTAATTAATGCTTCAACGCTCAATTTTATTGCGTAGCATTGCGGTTTTGTTATATGGCATGTTAACAACAATAACAACAACAACACCTTTATCCCCTACTCCTCTCTCCTAACCTCGTCCAGCACTTACCCTTCACCTAGCAACCACATACGACCAACAACTGCCAACACTCATTAGCACACAGCGAAGCAATTTTTTTTATTTTTTTCTAGTTTTTTTGGTTTCTTTTTTTCACACTTTTTCGCTCTTTTCTCTCTCTCAATTTCTTCTCTTTTTTGGTGATTGATGTGTCTGTTATTCAAATGTAGCTGGCAAAGAAAGCTTTAAATTCCATGTACATGAGAAACTTTTGACATTTTATCATCAGGCTGAAGAGTTTTGCGCTCTTTGCTCTATTTTGCATGCAAATGGCGTTTGCAGCTAACACTCTCCCTTTCTCTCTTGCACTCGAACGCTTCATCTCTTTTACACTTTATACATATATATATATACTTTTTTTTAATGCCTCTTTCAACTTTCGATATGTAATCCTTTGATTGATGTGCACAACATCATACACCACATACACACACAGACACAGACACACCCACACATATAGTGCTGGCGGTAAGCTTTGTACTGCGTGCTGACATGTCCTTCGTCCTAGTGCCCCATCAATAGGTAGCAGCCAAAATCAACGCCTATGTAAATTTACTCCGGTTTAGCCTACTCTCTATCTTTGTGTATGTTTGCGTATGTATGTGAGAAAGTGTGTGCTTGTGTGCGTGTTAGTCTGTGTGTTGAAGTGGTCTTGAGTGCGGGGTGTTAGACATATGATGACAAAGACGATTTTAGCATTTTTGCTTTTTGATTAGCCCAGACAGCACACACACACACACACACAAACATACACACACACCGACATAGGCAAAGTGCAGCTGTTAGTCCTTGCTGCTGATGGTTAACAGTAACTGCACACTCTGCATAGAAAGAAAATCCAAAGACTACTTTTAGGCTCTTGTCCATTGAAATATCAGACAACATTGAGGTAACCGTAAACCCTTAACCGTAAACATCGCCACAAAGCAAAGCATTTGATTACCCAATCCAAGGATTGCAGGATGAAACAAAGCTGTCAATTTGCTTTTGCAACGAAGCACTTGAAAATCCCAAAAAAAAAACCCAACCCATAAACAGAGATGCAATGAATTCTATGAGTAATACTACCTTAATTTAACTTTAATATGCTTTAAAAGAGCTTAAAGAATGCACAGGCTTAACAGGATTCACATAAAATTTTATTGTATTAATCATTAATATTAACGAGGCTTATTTGACCAAATTTTGTTTGTTAAACTCAAGCGTAAAAGCCACAAAGAGCCGTCAAGTCAGAATGCTTTAAAACCCACAAAAACGCAACCAACAATAAACCACATTTTGTCATCCTCACTCACACACACGCACACACACATGCAGAAGCACACGTTTAGCCACCGGATAGCAATTGAATTCAATTAGCTAATTATGGGCCAAAAAATTAAAGCCACAAAGTGACACAGATAATAGGCAAGAGAAAAAAAAAGAAAATTGTTAAAGCGAACAAAATTTTTGGCCTGTTCAAGGCCTTTTGATGTTGACCATAAAATTGTTGCCAATATGGCCAAAATATAGTTCATAAAGTTGAAAGTGTTAATTGCAGGCAATTGCAGGAAATTGACTCTTCTATAAGCCTGTTTCTAGTTGCCGCTTGCCCCACGCCAGTCGCCCATTGCCCCCATCCCCGACCGTCGCTTACTAAACTTGTTTAATAATGCAAATTTTGTTAAAAGCTTCACTGAACTTGGCCAATGAGCTGTTGGCCAATTCATGCACGTGACTTTTACAGCCTATTAGATAATATAACGCACTAGCAACATCACCAAACATTAGGTATTTCCATAAGGGGTTTTGGTTAAAAGAGAAAGTAGAGAGAAAGTTGGACGGCAGGTGTCGGAAACAGAAACTTTTCACTCTGTGCAATAATATTATTGAAGGATTAAAGTTAAAACTTTTTAAGTGCAAAAACACTTGAATTGAAACTGAAATTGAAAATTGAATTGAATTGAATTGTGGTGCAAAACATTTCTAGCAAACCCCCTCCCCCCCAATCATTCTTTTGCACTCAAACCACTTCAGTTTTAGTTGAGCCACTGTTAAAGGTAAAGTCCTGTAAAGTCTCGTGTGCCAAAGCGCATTTTGACTCAAGTGGACTAAAAAAAAGAAGAGAAACAGAGCGGGAAAGGGTAAGAAAAGTTTTTTGTTGCGGTTATTGTGGGCATAAAACCAGCTACAAAGTTTCTGCCACTAACTGTTGCAATACATTACAATGTGCAGCAACTTCCTCCCACGTTGCCTATCTTTCTCTCTCTCTCTCTTTACAATCCGATGCAATCAATCAGTGAATGAAAAAGTTTTCTGAAATAAAAAAGTAAATAGAAATAAATTATGTATTATAAGAATAAACATTTTGTTTACCTTTTGAGTAGGTAAAGCTAGCTAGTAAAAAGAGATCCTTATCAAAGGACTTACTGCAGTTATGAAGTGCATAGAAAAAGGCTTGAAATGAAATAAGCAGTTGATGCATTAAGTAAACGCATAATGACTGGCAAATAGCAGAAAAGCAATCCGAAAAGCACATAATATTTTCAAAAGGAGCAGCTAGACACAGTAAAAGAGAGAGGGAGAGAGAAGGAGAAAGCAACTGCTGCGTTCCATTGATAAGTGGCTTTTAAATGAAGTTTAGTTAGTGAAGGCAAATGCCGCCGACTGGAGTGAATCTTACAATGATGTGACTGATGATAATGTGGCAAGTGTAGAGCTGTGAGCACTGTGAGGCGTGTCCTTGACTGTAAGTTGTTATGCTTTGAAAGATACTCAGCACGGCTAGCCTGCTGTGAACTGGTCATTTCTTTCTTTTAAACACGCTTACAACGATTTAGTGGGACATTTTCTTTATTTCGCTTTTAACTTTTTCTTCTTATGCTGCTTTCTTGGGTGTTTTTCTTTAAGACTTTCATTTGACTGCATCCTTTAACATCCTGTTTGGATTTGCTGAAGCAGCGCTTAAGTGATAGTCCTGACTTATGCTGCAAATAATTTACTAAACTGTTGCCTCACTTACTATCTCTATTTCTCCCTCTCTCCCCTGCTGAAGTTCATCATGTTTTCTTTAAGTCTTAATGTAAAAGTTTAGCTCTCTCTTTCTATATATATATATATATATTTATATACTTTCTCCTGCTCCTTTTATGCTCCTTTTTGCATGTAATACGATATAGACACGCATTCACTGTTATCATTCGGGCGCAAAATGTCAGCCGCTGAAATTCCACAAATATTTTTGCATGCCAAGCGCGCAGCAGGTCCTGTGGCAGGCTTCTGCTGCCCTAAATTTGGTACCCTAGTCCTGTGCTCACCTCCACTAGCTTACCACTTGCCTATGCAATTGGCTGAGACAAGAGAGCAACTACAGCAACAACAGCAACAGCAGCAACAACAACAATAACATTGAGCACGTTTTTATTTTTGAATTGATTTGCTAGCATTTTGGGTGCAAGTTTCGTCCTCGCCTTCAACTCAAAACGAACGATATTCATAATGAATAATTTCCGCACGAGTTGAATTCAATGGCCAAAATGGTTTGCCGGTTCAACGTTTTCCTAATGGCCATTATTATTATTATTATTAGGATTATTATGATCACGATTACAACTGGCGCGCCTTACTGACTAAGGACTAAGGACTAAGGACTTGGATAAAGAACTCAGGCATTATATCATTGAGTAGTTTATTTTCTTTTTGTTTTTTTTTTTTTTTCGTTTTTCTATTTATCCTTCAATAGTTTCTAGCAATGTTATTGAAGTATTTGTATAATTTTATGTGCAGCAGGAAATTTGCTTAATGTTCAATGAGTTATTGCGTTTTTAATAGAATGTTGTAGAGGTTAATTAATTAGGATAATAAGGATATATGCATGTTATGAATCAATATGATAAACTTAACCAAGGTCGTGACAGTTACACATATATATTTATAGTATATATAAACTTAGCTTTAATTTGTTTATTTTAACTAAAGATTTTAGTTAAATTTTCTTGCATTTTTAGACAATTTTATTTTCGTCCTTTTGGCCATAACCTTTAGTTGTTATAATAAAATAAGCCATTGCAATAATTTGCTTAACAAGTGAAATTACCTTTTTCGAACTAATTGAAAACATTTGCTGACATTTATTAAAATTGCCACAAAAACCAAAAAATAAAAATAAAAAAAACAGAAATTGTAATTGGAAAATAAAATGAACAGAAAAAAAAATTAACAAGAAATTTTTTTTAATTGACAAAAAATTAAATTTGATAATATTCTGCGGTTTTGTTTAAAGCTATTTTTACGCCAAACAATATGTCCATTAATTGACAAATAAAAACAGCAGCAGGCAAGCCATTTCCTATTGGAAATTGCGCATAATATCAGAAAAGAGAAAAACAATAAAGGAATAACAAAAAGGATATAGAAAATGAAGCCAATTTAAATGCTGGTGTTAGCATAGAGTAGCCCAAACCCAAAAACCTTTTATATAGACTATAAAAATTTGCTCAAAAAAATTGTGTTTAAAAAATTGCAAAAAAAATCAAACCAAAACAAAGTAAAAAGTAAACAACAAAATTATACAGAAAAACAACAAAAGAAACGAAAAATAAAAAAAGAGGAAAAAAAAAGAAAATTGCGCTCAATGACAACGGCAATCGAATGTGGCAAGTAAAAAACTTGTGCAATAATAACTGTATTTGCCCATTGAATGTTATTGCATTAGTTTGTCGCAAAAGTAAAAAATACCAAAAAAAAAAAAAAAAAAATACTAAAAATGAAATAAACTAAAAAAATCTGTGCATAAAAAGCTGCAAGGAAATCGCTTGAAACAGAAAAGTTTTTACTATATAAAGCGCTACTATGGCAATTGCATTATCATTGTGTGAGAGTATATATATATGTGTACATATGTGTTTGTATGTGTATGTGTGTTTGTAGATTTGTATGCGTGTTGATTGACTGAGTGACTGAAATTCTTAAAGTTTCTCAAAGAGTTCCACAAGATTCAAAATGTCTGGCACACAGTTTCTATATTGAGACTTGCAAATAATTTTGCTGCAAGTTTTTTTAAATGAAAAGTAACTGCAACAAAGAAAACATTTAAATTATCTAATTTTCTTAAAGCATAACAATACAGTTTTCATTTGTTTTTCACATGCCAACAAACTCAAGTCAAATAATGACTTAAGACAAAAGTTGCATACAAATTGGTAAACAAACTCAGGAATTGTTGCTCTACAGTCAACACGGAAATAAGTTTTTTTTTGAGAAAGTAAAAGAAGACACAAAACATGTGTGAGAAGCAAAAAGAAAAAGTAAAGTAAAATCAAAATAAACATGCAAAAAGCTGGAAATTCTAAAGAGATTTATGAACAGTCTTTAAAAATTAAGTGAAATTGCCTTGAAACTCAACAAAATAGTTAAACTGTTAACAAATTTTCATTTTCATTCTTATTAGTTTTTGTTTGTTTTAAATTTTCTGATTAGATTTTTCGTAATTGTTGCACTTGATTTAAAGTTAATTCAAAAATTCCATTTGCTTGTATAGTTTTTTTATTTTTTAATTTGATTTGCTGGGGCAAATGATGCAAACGAATTACGCTTTGAGCATACAATTTTACCACAGTTTCTATGCGCATGTTTGCTCAGTGGTGGGTTATTGCCCCTTTGCGTTGCAATTTCACCACAGCCAAGCAACAAGTGTTTGCCGGCAAAGCATTGCGCCTTATGCTGGGGTGGGGTAACTACGTGTTGAGTTTAAGCGAGCTGTGTCGCTGAGGGGTAAATCAATTTGCACTGCTTTAGTGCAACGGTTTTAAGGGGATTTGAATTGCTTATACTCAACATGAACAGTTTAACTAGCTCGTCTTAACTCGCCTAATGCTGTATGTTCTAGCTTGTTATTCCTTATTCTTGCATGTTCTTGCGAGTTGTTGCTATTGATCTTGCATGCTGTTGCGCGTGCTGGCATGCTGTTGCTTTTGTTCTTGCATGGTGCACATCGTACTTGCATGTTCTTGCTCCTTACAATATGAATGTTAATTGAATTGGTATGCAAATAAATTTCACCTTAAGTAAGTTAACTTACAGATAACCTTAAGCTGCCTTTACACTAACAAAAATACCACACAAACTCGATAATTGCCTGAGTAATGGAATAAGTGAACAGAGAAGTGCATTTAACAGCCAATTTTAGGGCATAAACTAAGTTTTTACTAAGAGAAAAATAGCACAAATATAATCATCGATAGCTTTTATAGCACTCTTAACTATGTTATATGCTTACCATTCCTTGGGCTATAAAAATACAAACAAAAAAGAAAGGAAACGAAAAGAAAAGAAAATGGAGCAAGTAGAGAAGAATTCAATAGTTTATCGTTGAGCTGTTAAAATAAAGCTCATATTATTACCGCAGCTTAACTCCTTTACATTTTTACTCCTCTAGTGGATTGCAGCTAGCAGCGTGAAAACAATCCGGCAAATGGCACGTGACAAATCCTTAGCAAACTTGCTTTCAGGGCAAAACCACGTGAAACGCCAAATCGCAAAGAAAGCCAAAAAATAAGAAGGTATAAAAAAGAAAAAGAAAAAAAGAACAGAGAAGTATATAAAAGAAATATAAGAGGCAAAAGGTACGAGCACTTGCAACTTGTCACGAAGGCAAAAGTCAGAGTTGCGTGTAAACTCTTGCAAATGGCTGCAGCATATAATTGCATAAGGAGAGCACATAAAGAAATAAAAGCAAATGCAAAAAATAAAAGAAAACTTGTTGCATAGTGCAAGGCGTTACGCCGCCAGCACTCAATTGTTGCTGTGATTGTGTGGCAAGTAATTTCAAATGTTGCATTTAATGGTGCGAAGTTGAAGAGCTTTCTCTGCCTTTCAACAAAGTCCAAGAAACGCTTCAACTGTTAGCTTATTAAATTTGCTACTTCAATATTTTTCAATGCTAGTTGCAAGCGGAATGTGGCAATATTTTCTAGCTTATATTTCAACAAGTTATGCAAAAGATTTTCAAATATTTCCATATAGCAAAACTGAAAGAAAGAAATAATGATTAATTGAAACTCCACTTTGAAATTTTACTATTATAAAGACATTCCTTTGCCAGGACACTTTTCTTTAAGTTTGTGCTGTATTTTGTTATCCTTATCAACTTTGAAAGCAACCTAAAAGGAGTCGCATAATACAAACATATTGTTTGTATATAATATAGTTGCTCAGACTGCCAACTAGCTTGAAACTGCAAATATATATATATTGTGACAACAATTTCTAAACTAATTTAACATGGCCCACTGCCTATTGGCCATTAATTCTTGGCCAAAAACTCACTCCAGGCATAAAGTATATGCAAAATAGCCAAAAACAGAAACTCAAAACGTAAACAAAACTAAACGGAAAATGTTGTCTGCAACTTTTGTTTATGAATAGTTTTCCCTACCTATCTACTACCCCCACCATATACATCCTACCCCTACGCCTACTCCTTCTATATTCTATGTATATTTTAATAGAAATGCTAAGCAATTTTTGAAATTGCATTTTCATATATGACACACGCAGCGAATGTAGCGTGAAACTTGACCAATTAACCTGAAAATTCTGTATACAAACAAGTGACAAGTAATTAGTTGACAAATTCGTATGTTTGTGTGTATTAACAATCAATTGTCAATCAGTTAATTGTACAGTTACACTATAATATATAGTAAAGGTTCAGCTGTAGCACATGCACTAAGTATAGTGGAGTTATGACTATATAACTTAACATATAATAATAATATGAAAGGATAAGGATATTTATGTATATGTATATGCACTTACACTTATTGTATGTGTGTGTGTGCGTGTACGTGTGTGACATTGTATATGCTTAAAAGCTTCGTTACATTTCTAAGTGCATCCTGGCAGCTCATCTTGACGGGCGCAACAGGAAGCACTTAATAAATTCTAAACAACAATTGCTTATGTCTTTTGCCTGTATATCAACATCAACACAAAAGGATACACTTGCTCCTTTTGTCTGTTCGGAGACCCAACCAAATGCTGCAGCTAACTACAATGAGTCACTGACCCCGAACTGCTGACAGCTAACTGCTAACTGCTAACTGCTAACCTCTGACCCCTAATCCCACATACATTATTATTATAGATACGATGTCTACTGTATGACGACCATTTTCAGTGTTGTCTGCCCATAAAAATTAACTGTGGTCCTTGGGAAAGGTGCAGCCAAATTACAACTGTCAAGCGGTGCTCAGTCTGTTGATTGAAGCAGCAGCAGCAGTACATCAAAATTGATGCACAGCAGCACATTGATTATGATGACTCAAATAGTGTTTGGACTCTCTGACATGTTTGTAATTAGCTTACACAGCTTGATGGCCAACATAAACTATTCTCACATTGACTTTTTGGCCATGGCCAGTGACTATTTGGCTGAAATACACTGACAAAAATATCTTTTTAGATATGCTGCACTTGGGTTTACTCTCACTGCCAATATTTGCATTGGTCTGCTGCGGTCTGCTGTGGTCTGCTCTTAGCTGTTGGATGTTGGATCTGAACGCGTGACAAAATCAACACGCAAATTAGTTTATAATTTTGATGGATAGGAACAATGTTGCAGGGAAAAGTTGCAACAATTGCAGCGAGAATGTCAAGGCTACTGTCATGCTGATTACTGCTATTCACAGAAATGATTTGCTCTGCATTTTTAAAGCTTCAAAATTTGAGTGTAATATCAAAGTAGTTAATGCAATATATTGCAATATAAACATGCCTTAAGTAGCATGCAGAATCCTTATGACATTTTCATTGCAATTCAATTATTGCGTTCCTTTGATAGTTGCTTTTAAATAGCATAACATACATGTAGTATAACTGTGACATAAGTACACTGAGAGAATTTAATTAATTTTTAATGTTAAATCTACTGCAATATGTTATAACATGCATTTTGCGTCCCTTTAAAGGAATGCGCAAAAGCAACGCTGTAAATATTAAATGCTTTTAACAACTTTTCCTACTTGCAAAAGGAAATGAATGAAATAGTATTGGCGGAGGGGCAAGTGTGGGCGTGTCTATATAATTTATTTACAGCAAGTGCATTACAGCTATTAGAATTTATCGAACAACATCGGCAACTACTATAAACAAGATTATCTATTTTTACACTAAAATCAAATTATGGTTGCTGATGGCAACAAGCAAATTTACTTAGCAAATGCCTCGAGCATGGATGCAAGAAACAGTTGCAAGAGTTGCCAGTGACAATTATATGACAGTTAACGTTCTAATTCTGAGAATAGTAGCAAAGGACTAAGGACTTTACTGCTGCTAAATCCATTTGCAATGCGTTTATATTTTGCCTTTATATTCCATTCACTTTTTTCTTGTGCAAGCTTTATGCAATTTCACTTACGACTTGCATCATTCTTTTTCATTTGAGCAAAGCACATGAATGACTGCATGAACAAGTGAATGATTGACTGAATAGCTGGTTGGTTGGATGAATTGTTCGTTGACTAACTGACATCCTGTCTAGAGAGAGTCTGTCTGCTTTTGATTACCACACAAAGCAATCCTTAGACTATTGGCTACCTACTAAAAGCCGATTTGTATGCTCTTGTACCAAAGTGTATACAATCAGTTGCCGCTTTGGGCGTCAACGGCTTACATTATTTATTAGTTTATATTTGTACAGTTGTTGTGGCTACGGCTTTTGAATCGAATCTATATACATATATATAAAATGATAGAATATAAATAGAATGAGCGGAAAGTGTTTACAGTCAATCTCAATGAGCAAAGAAAAAGGATGCGCCGTTATCGATTGATGCTGGCAGACGGAGAGAAGTTAAACTAATGCAAGATGTAAAATATAAAGCACTTTCAGTTGCATTAAATAAAATATGTACAAATCGCAGCTAAAAATATATTTAACCATAACTTAGCCAGGTCCTGGGAAAGCAGCTAATGGAGCGAGAGTTGAGCAGGAGTTGAGCTAGTCATTTGGCTTATTGACACAGGACTCGTTTATACAAATGAGCAAATGACCTTTGGCCTGTTTGCGTACGCTTTATGATCTGAGATACGGGTGCACATACTACAAATATTTAATTGGTATATCTAGCGTTACATGACGCAGCTGATGATGATAATAATGTTGATGATGATGATGTTGATGTTGATGTTGGTGTTGGTTTATGCCATAAGCCATGTGCTGTGCCAAGTTTGGTCAAGTTCTTCATTAGTCATTGGCTGCAGTTTTGGTTTTTAATAAGCAACACTTGAAATACTTGTTATAATCTAAGCTAAAGCGGCCACCAGCAGTGCTGCTTATGATATAAATATAAATATAAACATAAATATAAATATATATAAGATGTATAAATATATATATATATATTTTTGACTCATTCCATGTGAAGAGTGCGCGTCACATTGTTGTCGCTGCATGTTTTTTTCTTATTTTTTCACATTCTTTTTTTTTTTGTTTTTTTTTTGTCAGTCCGGATATTACACCTCGGGTTTTGTGGCTGTCTCTCACTTTCGCATGCTGTGACATATTTCTATGGCGACAACCCCCATCCTTTCTTACACTCCCTCGCTCTGCGCCGCTCAACAGGAAACTTGCGAAACTTGAGTGAAAAGTCTGCTGCAAGGCGACAGTCAACCAGTCAACCAGTCACCCAGTCAGACAGTGAAGCAGTGAGGCAGACATTTCTGTGGTGGTTTCGCTGTTTTTAATCTTATAAACAATGTCAGCATGAGCTCTGCTGTTGCTGCCTCTAAATGTTGCACATACTTCTACCCATATTTATGGCTAACAGCAACCAAAAGCGCCTTATTGCTTTAATATGTTAAATCGCATTTGCTTATAAATTTCTTTCACTGTCTTTTCTTCCCTTTTTTTCGGTGAGTTTTGAATAATTTTGCACGCAAAGCGATAAAGTGAAATTTTTAGCGAAATTTTCATTTCTTTTTTTTTCTTAAATGCAAATAGTTAAGCTGTTGCTGGATATATGAATATATATGTGTTTACAGAGAGAGAATCAATTTAGCTGGCATAAAATAGAGTCCTTTTTGCTATGCACAAGCCAAAGGTAAACAATTATACAAAGCATAAAAGAAAATCTGCTGCCCGGCTATGCAAAGTGAGTTTGGTTACTGATATTAAAGGATACATATTTAATGAGTCCTGTAAACGCGTCTTAGTGATTTCAGACATACAAAAAAATGAAAAGAAAAGAAAAGGGTCAGCATTAAAATTTATTAGCTACTTAAGTTGTTAAGCTCAAAGGATGCAGCGCAAGAAAGGACATTTTGTATTGAGTCTATGCAGGACATTGTTTAATTTTAAGCTAAGTTGACTTTAAGTCGCACAATATGAGTCTATATAATAAATCAGTATATTATATATACATATATATATATATATATATAACTTCAAAATTCAAAACATTTTTCAACACCTTTTTCCCTTTCATCCATTTTTCCATATTTCCCCCATTTTCTTTTTGTTGGTTTTCGTTTGCCTTTGGCCAATGTAATTAATACTTTTGTGCTAACAATTCGCTTTATCCTTTTTATATTTTTTGACTGTGCTCTCTGCCTGCGGCTTTGTTGCTTAGCTAATGTTGAATTAGCTGCTGCTCCACTGGCATACAAATGCGTGTTATCTACTGCCCCGCCTCCATCCTTAACCCTACACCCCACACACCCCTTACAATCCATACACAACTTCATATCTGACTGATAAAAGCAGAAAAGATAAAGCCTCTGGCAAGTGTATGAAAATTTTTTTCTGGGTTTGCATAGAATATCCTTGCATGGCATATATCAATTTTGACATTGAATATGTAACTGAAACCGGATCATAATATGAATATTCTCTATATACATTCTATATAAACAAAGCTGTTTTTCCTTTTTGGCTGCTCAACATAAAGAGAGAGGAAAATTATCAGGACTATTAGTAGATCCTTAACTAGCATTAGTTAGTTGTAGTGTATCATAGACATCGACTTTATTTTTAACCTTTTTGATTTTTATTTTTTCTTTTTTTGTTTGTTATGCTTAGTTATGCTCTACGTGCGGTTAATCGCAAATGAGCAACGCAATTCCTGTACATATAATGAGCCCAATTAGTCCTGCGGCAAAAAACTAAATGCCGTGTGCAGCTTTTGCAGTATTCTGTTGTAATGGCTCGTTTAACTATAACATATCCTTTTCACTATGCCAGCTTGTTGTACAAATAGTTCTTTAGGCAATAAACCTTTACCTATACAAACATATATACACACACACACACATATATACAGCAACTGTTTGTGATTATCCTTTGGAGACTTGTTGACGTCAATACTCATTTTAGCTTAACTGCAAGTGTCTGCAGTTCAGTTTATGACACAACAGCAACTGAAACTGCAACTGCAACTGCAGCTGCAACTGCAATTGCAATTGCAATTCAATTTCAATGATAAAAACTTCATAACATCAAGTTATTTATGATGCAAACTTTTGCATTTGCTTTAACTATCTGCAGTATAGTTACTTTAAGCATAAACAGTTTGATGAATCATTTGCTTTAGGAGTAGTATTGCTTTATATTAAAACTTATTTAACTCAAGAGTTATGTAGTCTTAAATGAAATATATATTTTTTCTTTTTATTTATTTATATAAAAGGACATACTTGACATTAACATCCTGTCACTTTTTTGTGCTAGTTTTTATTTTCTAATAAATTAATAGCAATAGTCTTGAAGGATATATTTTTTGGTTAAGAAATCTTAAATAACAAGCATAATCCCGACTACTGCTTCAAGTAACTTTATCAAATACTCAAGGGATACACACACACACACATACACACACACATATATATATACAAATATAGTATGACGTAGCTGAATATTTGCACAGAATGCATTAGTCTCTACATGAGAGCATGTGAAATATTTATGGAGGAGACGTTAGATGATTAGTTGCATATTCTATGTAGGGACGAAGGCAACCGCGCAGCTCCCACAGCTGTCGATGATTTTGACCAAGCAAATATTTAATCTTGGTACATTTTTGCAGTGTCGTCCCTGCAGCTCTGCTCTATGAACGTGCTGCATGTCTTATAAATCTCAGTTGTATTCCAAACACCAGCAGCAGCAGCAGCAGCAGCAGTAGATGCAGCAGCAGCAGTAGTAGTTGTATTCACGGCTCTTAGCTGTTAGCTCTTACTCTTGGCTCGGCTCGTATTAGCCCAAGTCAAACAATGGCATTGGCAAAAAGTAAGGAAAAACGCCAAATTGCAACGTGCAGAGGCCAACAGAGCGAAAGGAAAGTTAAAAAAAAATAAAAATAGAAAAAAATAGAATAAAAAATAAAAATAAAAAGGAAAAGTGTTGTTAAGAAAATGCACAAGACAGAAAATCGATGTGTGTCTGTGTGAGTGTTGTGTTTCTATTTGCGGTTGACTGTGCAAAGTATTTACTTGATGTAGATTCGGTTTTTTGGGCGTGGGCGTTGGCGTGGGCGTAACTAAATCCCCAATGTGGTAGATTAACACGTGCTGGTCAAACTATAGACGTATTACAGAAGGTCAAAGCTCAAATAAATATATTTACAACAAAAGCAAAGAAGATAAAGAAAAACTATAAATAAACGCAAACAAATATTATTGAAAGTACAAATAAGAAATATATTAACAAAAAAGGAAAATAATTAAAATTGAAATAAAAATAAAAATACTAATAAGAAAAGAGAAAATAATTTATAAAATTTATATTTTATTTAAGCATGTTTAAAATTCATGGCCCAAACGAAACGTTTTGGGCTGACAAAAATCGATTAAAAATTCAAGCGAAATCAATTTGCACTTTTTTAATTAAACTCGTTTTACCCACATTTTTTTCATTCCTCTCCCTCTCCCCTCCATATCCATCTGCTACTCTGTATCAATTTTTTCTCTGTGTGAGCAACCCAGTCGTATACTTTATGGCTAGCTATTTGAAGCCTTTACGCCTTTGTGCATGCAATACCCAAACATGTTTCAACCGCTGGCGCAATGGAGCGACATTTGTATTTGCTCTTAATAAAACTTGTTATAAAAAAACAGTTAAAAAAGGCATCTATTTAACAAAAAACAATTTTTTTCAGTAAGCTTTCAAAGTGCTTTGGAATTTATTTTTTTTAAAAAAATTATTATAAATAATATTGTTCTACCAGGGATTACGAATCCTCTCAATTTTTAGCCTTCTTTGCCTTTGAAAAGAGTTAAACGGAATTAATGGTTTTGTATAACAGTATATAACAGGTAGAATTAATCATCTGACACCCTATAAAGTATATATATTCTTGATCCGGACAATTAACCGAGCTGATCTAGCCGTATCCGTTGGTCTGTCCGTCCCTATGAACGGTTGTTTCTCAAACTCAGCCAATTTTGTAAATTTTTATATTTGTGTATGCTAAAGACAGTCTCTTTCTATTGCAAGGATAATACTATTTAATATATGGTTTACCAAAAAAGAAATTAACTGAATTGAACCAAAATTGGCAGAGTTACAGTCAATTTAAGAAAAGAATATCATTTTTAACACGAAATTCTACTTGGCGCACACACAGGGCAAAATGTTTATAGCTCGTAAACTACAAGACATAGCGCAGTGTGTCAATCGAAATCTTATGAAGAACTCCTTATTTTGAATTTAGATTCGCAAGGATATGCAAGGATAAACAGGATATAGAACAGCTTTATTGGTAAAATTACTATTTTTTGGCTTAAATTAGCTGTAACTCCGGCAAATATGAACCGATTTCAAAACATTTTTGGAGTCCTGTCGAATGAAATTGGTTTTGTTCAAATCTGAGACATTGACCATTTTCGCCAATTTTTGCAGTGTTACCTCTTCGCAAAAGGGATCCTTACGAGTGCTCTAAGATACAAGGTAAAAGTTATAATCGATGCGGAATTGCCAAAGATATAGCTTATTTAAACAACGGCAATCGCTCAAAAAACCTATTGAATTCAACAGGAGAAAGCTGTATGTTGAAGAGGTTCTCAAAGTCGGGTATACCCGATTACAGCTTTCTTGGTTTTTAATTAACTATATTCTGTCATATTAATTGTTTGGTTTTTATTAATAGAAGCAATCCATGTATAGAGCAAATGTATTTTAATAACTAATGTTTCATTTTTTATCTTTGCAGGACTCAATATTAGCTATATCCACAGCAAGAGTAAAAACTGATACATAAGGATACACTCTACGTAACAGCCTTAACTATTAAGGGAAATCGCCATACTAAAACGATAATCGAATATTCCTAATATATAACTATAAGGTTTAAATTAAGCTAATAAATAAAAAGTTTAAATAAAAAATGTGTTTCAAAATAAACTGCCGTTTGTTTTTCTTTATTTAAGGAGTCTATTAAAATCTTCTCATATTCAGGGCATAAATTCTATTTTGTATGTATTTTGTTGAAAGGAACGCTTCATTCTAAATTAAAACCTTTAGGGGGCACTAACGATCTGCCGCGATATTGTTGATTAATAGATAATACCTATACACTTCACGGACAGCCGATAAAAGGATTCATAAGATGCCCAAATTACCATGTCTTTAAAAATTCTGCATAAATTTAGCCAAGCGAAAAATCATTTAAAGGAATGGTTAAAAAAAATTTAACTAAAAGTAGCACTTTATTTCAGCTGTATCCTTGCGTATCCTTTTAGATCCTGGCTTGTCCTGTGCCAAAAAAAGCAAAAAAATATTTACTATAAACTGACCAAAGGAAATCAAAATCGGTCTTTTAGTTTTCGAGTTATTGACTATTAAGCACAATGGGCAAAATAACTAAAGCTCTGACGTCAGCAGCGACGCCATCAGATCAAAAACCGAGAAAATCAACGAAATTTACCACATGCCAAAAAATAAAAAGTACCAGGCGAACAGAATCAGCAGACGGTTGCTGCACTAGACTAAGAAAAATTGTGTTGCATACTTTCGTTGTCGGCCACTCTGTTAGCAACAGCAGACTGCAATGCTTAACATTGGCTACTGTTAGTGCTATGTTAGCAGTACAAAACTGCTGTATATAGACTGTTAAGGACGTAGAAGATACAAATTTGATCGTAGAGTCCTGATTTTTTTTATTTTGATTACATGAGACAGCAGCAGTATGTTTTATATACAATTTATACGTATTTCTTAATAACTTTACATTTAATTATAATATATGTAATAATAAAACAATTTATTATTTTTGTAATTTGCTCATTTATTTTATAAAATCAATCATAACAATTCATTTGGGGCATTTCATCACTGACAATTCGCTATTTAAGTAATGTTATTTTTTTGTTTTTGTTTTTTTTTCCTGTTTACATTTTTACATATCAAACAATTCCATTTCTTTTATGCTTTTAATTAAATACTTAAAAAATAAAATGCGTCTAAATCGTAATATGCACTTACATTCAGTATATACACTGATGCAAGTACAGTAGATGCATATTTATGATTATACAAATATTATTATTATAATTTATTTTATTATTGGTGATTATAATAACTAATTAAATTGGGTTGTTTTATTTTTTAACCCAGTTGTTTTTTTATATATGTTTTTTTTTCGCTAGTCGAATTAGTTATTTAAAAAATATATATTTGTTCATTTACAATATATTTGTGTTTTGATTTTTGGTTTTTAAGTTTTCTTTTCTTTTTTAATAATATGCTAGATATATATTATAAGATTATGTTGGTTGTTCATAAAGGACGATAAACCATCATAGACGTTATCAAAAAGGCAAACCATTAATTTTAAAATTACAT
>JBAMBS010002397.1:0-15194 GCA_037044455.1 Zygothrica quintamaculata | reverse complement strand
GTACGAGCACAACCCCAAAGCGTTGATTGGTACTCAAAATTTAAAACTCAATAATTTTAAAAAACATGTTTATAATAAATGAAATCGCGACAAAAGTTTGATACACCAGTTTGCAAAATATATAAAGGTGACCGTTACTGAACCTCAAGTGAAAATAAGAAAAAAAAAAAAAGGTCAAAATGATTTTCTAAATGCCCGGAATATCGTTTAATATGCAATTTATACACACGCCAATAGCATTTAATCAGTTTTATGGACGTTCCTTTGACGATAAGCACACATAGCTTAAGCAGAAAAAAAAAATTAAAAGTAAAACAAGATAAGCTTTGGAGTTCAATGACAGCGCCCTATATAAAGCTCTGGTCTTACTGTCTTTCTCTCATTTTATTTTTCTTTTTCTTTGAAGACAAAAGCTATTAAGAAAGCCTGTCATAATGTCAGACCAATCCCCAAAATGAAGTCAGACAGGCTCGTTGCGAAAATGGGGGGCACGTCCTAAAAGAAAAAGTTAATTTTAAAACAAAGAAACTTCCAGTTAATAATAATACGAATTTCCTGTGAACAGTACTTGAAAACAAAAAGTATTTAATTTATGCCAAATTATTGAAAATTCAACTTATAAACGAATATAAACTGAAAGGAAAGAAAACATGGTTCAATGATCTGTCATTTCAAATGTCCTTCAACCTCTGGTTAATTATACTTTGATCGCCTCTCTATTGGTTATTTTAAATAAAATTTTAATTTCTGGTTTACTATTTAAAGCGGCAACCTTCAACTGAAACCTTTGATATGTTGTTTGAGTTCTTAAAAAACTTGTAATAAGAAGGTCAAATTCTTAAGTACTTTGGGCCAATAAAGTTAACATAAAAAAGTGCGTTTTACTAATTTAAAGTATTTCAGTAATTTAGTGTAACATTCACTTAATTTGCAGATAATTATAATAGACCCAAGTCTAAGACAATACATAATAAAAATTTGTTATCCAGTTAACTGACAATTGGCCACGTTTATTAACAAAATTAACGTTACAGATATCAAATAAAACTAATTGCCCAATTGGTATCAAAATATAAACAACAAGCAAACCAGTTTATGAACAACAATCAGAGAACTCCCAGGTTTAAGAAACTTTCAAACAATACACGAATTTTATAATCAATCAAGAATTGATCAATAAAAAGATACATAACAATATAGTACATTAGCTTAATATATTTAGCAAACAATTAAACTATTGTATGCATATATTATCTAAAGAAATTTTCAGTTTCTCTTTAGAGAATTTAAAATCTCTTTCTCGGTAGCATAAAAGTAAGGCTTAAAAACAGGTTTTAGTAATTGTCAAGTTGTCAGCCAACTCGAAACTCATTGAAGGTATTAATGGCTCAATGAGCCAACTAAAGTTGTTTAACAAGATTAGTTAGTAAATTTTTGATACTTTTATTTTGTTTACTGTTTTCAGACGTTCAAAGTTCGATTTGATTTCAAATTGTATTATTCAAACTTGGCAAATAAGCTTGAATATGCAGGTTTTGTTATATATATATATATATATATATATGTATGAATTTAATTTTTAAGGTATTAATTAGTAAACTAATCAAAAAGTTTAATATAAAGCATGTTAACTTAATGTTTATAAGAAAACTTTACTCAAGATACATCTCGTGTTCATTCATGTTAGCTGTATTTTAGATTATTCTGAATATGTTTTTTTAAACCTATACTTAAAGCCAAATAGATTAGTAAATAAAAATTAACAAATACGAAAATAACAAAAACGACATTAAAACTTATGAAAATTATATTATTTTTTATCTTAAATGTATTTATGTTAACTTACCTTCTCCTTTTAGATTTAAAATTTCCACAACTAAATCCTCATCGCTAAGCAGTTCCATGCTGGTCGATTCAGGTAAACTCTCAGCCTCATCCCCGCATACAATTGTAATACCTAACAGATATGATCCGATTTAGTAAGCAATTAATAAAAACAAATGTTTATAAACGGTTTTGTATAACCCACTAACCATTTGCAAAGTTATCGTCATATATATATGTAGCAAGTGATTGTTCATTAAGCGCAAAGAGCCCGCTGGCCACAGCAGATTGGGGGGATGCTGGCTCCAGCTTGCAGTCCCAAAATAGATCTCGGGGCAAATCTAAACTTTCCATTGTCAATGTTGATTTTTTGTTTATATATTGAGTCAAAAGCGAAATCAGTGTCGAAACTTGATGAATATATTGAATGTGGTCCTAAGAATGTGATGAACGCTGGTCTTCCTTGTTGTGATTGTTGTTGTGAGGACGCCATGGTGGCACTGTAATGTTCAACAAAACAAAAGAATGGAATAATTTGTATTAATAAAAATATTGAATGACCTGAACTTTAATACGCGCGGTAATTATTAAACAAATCAATTTCAAATGAACTACGAAGTCAGAAATTATTATTTGTTTAGACATATTCTCCTTATCAATCTAAATAATCATACAGATACATATATTCTCATAATACATATATACGGTGCGTCGCAGTCGACGACGACGGCGACGCTTTCGACCTGTGCACTTGCACAAAGTACAAGAGAATCACAGAGCGAGAGAGCATAAAATTTGTATTTGTAAATAATATGACTCACTATCCGTTGCACGTGTTGGTGCATGTGGCATGGAAATATAGGTATTCGGCCTAAAGTGTTACTCAATTTGCTGTAACGATTGCATCAGCCAAACCAATGTGTCCAGCTGTTTGTTGCATGCCCCAAACTGTGTGTGTATTATGTTGCCACGTTAGCACTAAACAAAAATGGCAACACACACACACATGCATTTTGTTCATATACCTGTGAAACTTATATCAACAAATGCAACGCCTTGTTATCTATGTTGTTTGCGTATGTGTGCATCATTGCGAAAATGGACGCAACCATTTTATTGGCAAAAGTAATACTTACGATTTTTTAGAAAACGTTTTCATAACTTTGTGTGTTTGGGGCACTAAACGTGCTGTTTGTTTGTTTGTTGGAAACTATAGAGCCATTTTTACGTCAATATAAATGCGAAAATCTCTTGTAAAAATATTTTGACCTTTTTGCGTTTCATTTGGAACGATACTAAATCTGTTCATGGTTCCGAATTCCGATTTCCTAACTAATACCAGTGGTTCCAGTGAACCGCAAATATCTAACATCGATCTGTTAAATTTGTATGTTATTAACAGCGAACAGGTGGAAAATAAGAAACCGCTAGCCGTTATAATTAAAGCTGATGTTAAAGTGATTTAAAAACTAATACATTAAAAAATTATTTAAAAGGTGTGATTTTGAATAATCAAGCTTTAGTATACAAAAATAATATAGCAATATATTAAATAAAGATATAATTTTCACATTTAGTATATTAAGAATTTGTCTATATTTAGCGGTTTTTTCTTGTTTGTTTTCCCTAACAAACTGAACGGAAAAACACCCAAAACACCCCTAAACGGTAAAAGCGAAGGACGATAAAGGACACTGACATTGTCGGCAAATAGGAATTTAAAAATCATTATTAAAATAAATACCAATCATCCATAAATAAAATATATACAATGAAATTAAATACTTCTCAAATGCAAATTTGAAAAATTTTGTGCCACAATCTTTGAATCTTGTGTTTTATGATCTGTTTTAAAAGTCGATAATATTGCAGCAACCCATAAAATGTTTAAAAGTAAAAACGAATGTAATATTGTGTATAAGTGTACCGTTCGTCTACTTGATGATTCCGATGTTTTAGAATGTGAATTTCAGGTTTGTTTTTGCATTTCTTTAACATAAGATATAAAAAAAATAAAAAACAGTTCAGCTTGCTACATTCTACTTTCTTAGTCCCTTTACCCTTTAAAAAAGAAAAAATGAAATCTATGACTTGTGCAGCTTACAAATAAATGTAACAGGAAGAATAAAGTATATCCAGCCCTATAAAGTCTATATAATCCTGATCTGCACCAGTAGCTACGTCAAGACCCTTCGTTATGTTTGAATGTGTATTTCTCAAAGACTATAACAATTAATGATACCTAAATTAAAATGTAGTATTCTAATTGTTGAACGTAACGTATATTAAAGTATACAATTAAATAGAATTTCAGTTCACTTAATCCAAGCAATATTTCTTATCTATATTGTAAATTAAATAAAACTATTTCTTTGTGTATGTAGAGTATAGGTCTTATAGGAGTCAGTTACACCCGACTACACGTCGTTACTTGTAAATCTAAACATATGCGCTTCTTAATACATACATTCCATATATGAGTAACACATATACATAGATATACTCACAATGGGGTAAATAGTTTATAGCGGCAAAGGACCCAAATATATTACTATATCAACAGTGACACGCAATTTAAGGACAAGCCCCGAAAAGATAAGGGTGTTGGTTATATGTCCTGTGACGAAACTGTTGACTTTTACAGACCATCTGGACAGTTGCTGACATTATAGTTTCATCCTATAATAAAATATTTACTTTAAAAACTGGAATAGCTATAATGGTTCTTCTTTACGCAATATCATATTAATTTATATTTATCTGGTGTTAGCCATTTCATAAAGGTATTTTCCTAGTCGAGGACATATGCAGGCAATTGGATATAAAAGAAAAGGACTATTTTGGATTACGATATGTTGATACAGGGAAACAAAGGGTGATTATAGACTATTTAAGCAATATAAAAAATTTTGTTTAAATTTATTTTTTTATAATCTATAGCATTGGCTTGACCTGGCCAAATCAATATTGAAACAATGCAAAGGTTAGTCTAATGTAATTATATTATAAACATTAAATTAATAATTAAATGGATAATTATTCCTATTTGTCTAGATATAGATCCTGTATTATTTTCCTTACGTGTAAAATTCTATCCAGCGGATCCATTTCGTCTAACTGGCAATGGCCGCATCATGCTCTTCCAACAGCTAAAACGAGATCTGCGTCATGGTCGATTATATTGTTCTTTAGGTGAGGCTGCCGCATTAGGAGCTTTAATCGTTCAAGGTAAACATTTACATTAAAATAATATGTATAATAATTATGTTAATAGCATGATCCTCTATAATTGTAGAAGAACTTGGGGATTATGACGAAGTCATGCACATTGGCGACTATGTATCGTCTCTCGACTTAGCGCTTCGCCAAACAGAAAATCTTGAAAAAAAGATAATTGATCTGCACAAAAAGCGTAAACCTGGCCAGGATGCTTCAGTGGCTATGGATGAGTTTATGGGTATAGCACGCGGCCTAGAGACTTATGGTATTGATCCACATCCTGTTAAGGATCACCGCGGCTCCTTACTCTACGTTGGAATCAATCATGCTGGTATTAGCACCTACGTAGCAGGCAAACGATCTCAACATTTTCGCTGGAACGAAGTGCATAAGATTAACTTCGAGGGAAAAATGTTTATTGCACATTTAAGCTTCACTGATGCGAGTAGAGAGCCAGTAAGTAACGGTCAAAAGTATATATTAATTAATATCCTTAATACATCAAGATCCTAAATTTAATTTGTAGAAAAAGCACACAATTGGTTTTAAATGCCCTTCAGGATCAGCTTGTCGTTATTTGTGGAGGTGTGCAATAGAACAAATGTTATTCTTCACGTAAGTAAATAATAATAACTATAACAAAATTTTTTTAATAACAAATTTGTATTTATTGTACAGTTTACCAAATAGTCAACATGCAGCAGTCGTTTCCGGAGGTGGCTTCTTTTCCTGGGGCACCAAATTCCGGTATACCGGCAGAACTGAACGCGAGATATTGACTGAAAGCATTAACGCCTTACGCGAACAGAAGATGACTAATTCAAGTTCAAGCAAGCGCAAAGCAAGCAGTGTTCCAGCGACACCATCTAGTCCACAAGGCGATTTAGCGCAAATTCGTAAGATATATCCTACATATAGATTTATCTGTCCTCAATCATATATACTTATTTTTTTTCTCTCAGGCTATAGCAGTTTACCTCGATCAACAATGTCCGAGCCATTGGGTTGTTCTATGGCACAAAGTATTCATATGTATGGCGGCCATGGGCATGATATCGGTGTCAATGGCGGTGTACAAATGTCAGGCCTTGAACCCGTATGTGAGGAAGCACGTCTGCGCTCATCAAATATAGAAAGACTTAATAATATGGGAACAGAACTGTCCGGATATCCTTTCCGTGACTCCATTGAGCACTCTTCAACAGAGAGTGGTCTAACAGCAGGTGGCTACGATATTGCTGGAAAGCCACGTGGAAATCATAATGATTCCAAGAAACACCTTTATTATTCATCCAAGCAATACTATGCGCTGCCCAATCCCGCCTTAAATTCGAGCTCTTCCGTCGGATATTCCAGTGGAAAACATACAGATAAATTTTCCCGCCGACCCTCAAACTCCAACAGTGGCAAAAGCTTGCGAAAATTTCATTTATTAAGCGCCTTTATACCATCTGTTATTTTTGTAGTTATCGCGATGGCTGGTACTGCCATACTTATTATGGAATCAGAGCTGGATGTATTTGAACGTGTACGAAATTCTCCTGAAATGCTTAGTTTGCGTTATCAATATTATCAGCCATTAAAAGAATTTGTTTTCGAAAAGCTGGGCAAAAAATTATGAATTTATTAACAAGCAAGTCGCTTACGAGTTATTTTAATCTTTAATAATTTAAGTTAAATAACTAGCGAATAAAACTGCAGCTATTATTAAAATTATTTATTAACTTGTACATATTGTACAATTATTTGTATAACTTCACAGATAAATCATATATTATACTTAGATAATGTTATAATTTAAAAAAAAAAAGTTAACCTATTATTTACCTTAATTTTAGTTTAAATACACAATTTTACATTCGAAAATGTTGTGAACTATAATATAGTAAGAATACATTGAGTTACTATGCCACTTTTAAGACCATATCATATAGCTGCTTTTAATAGTTTAGTGATATATATTGGGTATAGTAAGAAGTGGCGTTTTTCCGATAAATTACTTCAATTCATTTTCATTCATTTACTTCCAGTTACTAAACAAACGCCATGAACTTTTTACAACACCCAATATTTAAAAGCTTAAGTTAACTGAAAGAGCATGAAAATATATATTTTCAATATAATCGAATGACAATGAAGAAATTTTTAAAATAAAAATTTTAAAGAAATATAATATTTTTTTTATAATTTTTAATGCGTAAAATTAAGCTTCTAAACCGGTAAAAAAAAAGTATATATATAATAGTATACAAATGTTGAAACTTCACGAACGGAAATTATGTACGTTAATAAAATCCTTAAATTGGATTTAATAATAATTTTAACTATTTCTTTCCAACGGCAGATAGATGATTTTATTTTTTTAAAAAATTAACTCTCATGAAATAAAAATAAAAAATTTATTATTTTTCTATTTATTTATTTTTATTCTTAAGTTAGTAATGCAAAATTTAATTTTTTTGTTTTGTTAAAGAATGGAATTTGATTACAAATTATTTTATTTAACATTTTTTAAGAGTATTCCAATAACTTTTGTATACAATCTAAATAAAGCGCTTATTCAAATATAGCTTTAAGGAAACTAAGATTACGATATATGTAGTCTCACATGTATTTTTTATGTTTTACTATACAAATGGTAATAGTGTTGTACGCTATTATCAAATATGTTTAAAAGTACAAGCAGTTATTAAAACAAATAAACAATCAATAACAAAAAAATATCTTTGTTTTTAGAATATATAAACTAAGTTAAATAAGTTTTCGAGCGATTCAAACATTTATCAAAAAGAAGAGAACTATTTTAATTTTTAAATTAACAATTTGTTACTGTTATCGAATATACTCATCGATAGCTTGATGGCAGACACGGTGATGGCCACATTGGGATGCCACCACAGCAAGAAAATTTATTTTATTGTGTTATAATTATTTGTGACAACCAAAACCCACAATTTTGCCTTATTCAACACTTGTAGCAAAGCTTATGTACGATCCACAGAGTGAAAAATTGCGATCCGATTTATTTGTGCAGTGCGCATGCGTAGAGTCGGCAATGAAAATTACAGGTTTGTTGTGTACCGCAATTATAATATAACATTAGTAGCTAAACTAAAGTAACTGTTTTACAAATAGATATAATTTTGCCACTAAAATGTGGCACACATACTTAAGCAAGTGAGATCCAATGTGTACGCCATTTTATAATAACTTGATATATATGAAATACATTTTAAATGTTATAAATAATTTGTGTCTGTTAATTCCATTGAAGTGTCAGCATTATAAAACAATAACTACATGTATGTATATACAATGGGATATGCGGAAGTATTACTATGAGTTTTTTTTTTTTGAGTTTGTTGTTTGTCCACAGACCTTAACAAATTGTATAAATGAATGTATGTGTATTGCTCACATACAACATACATACGCATATTAATTATGGGCTTCAAGTGTGTATACTTCTTGTATTACTTGTAAAATATGTGCATATATATGGACATACATATCTGCATCAACTTGTTGCTACATATCTAAGAATATGTGTGTATTACCTACGAAACAGGTATACATGTGTGACAGGCAGTTTCTAAAAGTACATAAAACAGATGACTTAGGAAGCGAACTCGAAATTATGATGATGAAATACCATCTGCTAAGCATTAATGTATATGTACTGTATATGTAAAACCGGATGCATTATTGATTTATTTATAAAACCAATCATGCTTATACATATATATATATATGTATATATATTTATATTTTTAATCTATGACATAAGTAAAGCTAAGAATTTAATTATATTAAAATATGGGACTTGTATATTTATTTTAATTTTACAAATTACTCCTAGCAAACAATTTATGAAATATCCTTTGGCAATTTAGGATTATAAAACCAAAAAAAAAAATCATAATTTGTAATGATTTGAGCTGTTATCGAAATTTGTTCTAAAGCTTAATTCTTGCCATTTGTTGGAAAAAGAGCTTATGTATAATGGTTTATCCAGAAGAACCTTTTTGGGCCTTACCAATGACTTCCGGATTATACGAAGATCGTGAATATAGAGGTAAAGTAATTATTATTATGATTTCTTAATATACATTTTTAAAATGTGCATTTGCAGTTAACGTAGTCGAGGCATTGCAGGACTTTTGGCAAATGAAGCAGACACGAGGTGTTGAACTTAAAAATGGAGCACTTGTTATATATGAATCGGTTCCATCTAACAGCCAGCCTTATGTATGCTATGTAACATTACCTGGTGGCAGTTGTTTTGGAAGTTTTCAGGTAACAATGATTTTGCATATAAGGAAAGTAATAAAATAACTTTATTTTTTTAAATTATTTATTATAGAACTGTCCAACCAAAGCGGAAGCAAGACGAAGTTCAGCTAAAATTGCTTTGATGAATTCGGTATTTAATGAGCATCCATCTCGTCGCATAAGTGATGAGTTTATAGAAAAAGCAGTTCAGGATGCACGATCTTCTTTTAAGAATACTCCACAAAATAATGAATTACCCGAGTCTGGAATTGGTGCATTTAGGTAATTATGAAAGATTATTAGAATATTACTTTGTATTATATAGAATTAATTTAATTTAGATTCATGCTTGAAGCAAATAAGGGTCGGACAATGTTAGAATTTCAAGAATTAATGACAGTTTTTCAACTTCTACATTGGAATGGATCTTTAAAGGCAATGCGCGAACGCCAGTGTTCCAGGCAAGAGGTTGTTGCTCATTATTCAAACCGTAGTCTTGATGACGAAATGCGTGCCCAAATGGCTCTAGATTGGATAGCACGTGAGCAAGAAAATCCTGGAGTACTTAGAAGGGAATTGGTTTTAGCCGAACATGAGCTGGAGACTGCACGGTTGGCTGGGCGCGAATTACGTTTCCCTAAGGAAAAAAAGGATATTTTAATGATAGCACATAATCAACTAGGTGGCGGCGCACTAAGTACATCTTCAATTGACAACTGAAAACAAAATCAGAAGGAATTAACTCAGCACAATGCATTCTTAGTCCTGGCATCAGTTTTGCATTATAACTAAAGTATATTCATCAAGTAATCGACCACAAATACCAACATTTTTCCACAGTTTTTATTATTGGCATATATGATCTCGAGTTCTTTGAAATTTTTTAAAACTCATCAACTTCGAACGATCAGGAAAAGCACCATCGATGGATCTAAGAACAATAATATATTTCTATACAGTTGATGATAAGCCCAGACAAGTTAATCAAAAATAAGAGCAAAAACAAAACAAGAAAAAAGAATACAAAACAAAAGAAACACATTTAACACTGATAAGTTGAAAGTACTTTTGGAATGATTGAAAATTGTGATTTTAAATACGGCATTTACGAAAATATTTGGAGACTATTTTGAGACTAACATTAAATAGAATAGTGAAATTTTTATATACTCTAATTCTTTACTAAAACAACTGCGTATCGATCATCTATATGCATTTGTATTTATTTACGAATATGTAACATTTTTTTTTGTCTCAGCGCCAAGCGCAATTTCATTTTAGAGACAAATTTTTTTATTGCAATTAGATAAATTTTGTTTTTTTTTTAAATTTTGTCATTCTTGTACTTAACAAACTAATTTGGCAACCAGAATTATATAATTATTAAACTAATTATATTAATACTTATGTCGATTGCTTAATCACAAATATATACATTTAACTATAAAAAAAATTATTATATTTCTATGATATACCAGCAAAGCATAATTGAATAGAACAACGAGAGGTGTAAATAATCTGTTGCCGAACCCTTTCTTGTTCCCTGTACAAATAAATAAACCTAAAGGCTTTTCGGATAAACTCTGACTATAGAACAGATATAATTATCTTTTTATTATCAATAGTAAATGAAACCGTTTTTAGTCGAAATTTGAAAGTGGCATACATTATTTCAAATTTTTAATTTTTTAAATTAAATACCATATTTAAATACATATATAAATAAAATTGAGTAACGAAATTTTTTTTATTTTGAAATGAGATTATTTTCTTTGAAAATGTAGTTTCATTGATACAAACTCTATGCAAAGCACTAGTAAAGCAAGTAAAACTCCACCTTGAAGAAATAAAAAGTGTATATACTTTAATAAGGTTAGGAACAATATCGTTATTTCATCTTACTGAGCAAGGTGAAAAACGCTGAAGTAACGCCAGATAAAGCCACTGGGTACACTGTATATAGAGATTGGCAGGGAGGCTTTCTCATTTGACGCTGTCGAAGAATCCTTTCCACTAAACCAGCTTCACGCGCGTGACACATGCTAAGTAAAAGAAACCATAGTTTATTTGAAAATAAAAAATATTAAAAAAAATTTACTTACGCTGTCCTAAATATTTCGGTATACTGACTATTTTTATGAACAATCCAATTCATAATTTCCACCTCCATCAGACCAGAAACCTCACGTAGATCGCAGATTTCATTGGCATCAAAAAGTTCTGCTATTCTGGGATACGCGTCTACTACTTCACAATGGAATGCAAATCCACCGCTTTTAAGATATGGTATAGCTTCCTCAATATGGCCATAAACCCCCAATTCATTAGGACCTCTTAAATTGGTTAGTTTTCTTTGTATAAGGCGACTTACTATGGGACTTTTACTTTCCTTTATGAATAATAAGAAACCTTTTAAAGAATTCATTAAATTGTTGTTGACTTACTCGAAATAAAACTTTATAGTATCCAATGTCTTCAAAGGATATTTTCAACGAACTAGATGTGATTTCATCAACACTAGCAGGACCCTGATCAGAAGAACTAAGCAGACCACCAACCACAGATGACGTGTAGTAGTTATACATTACCACAGAGAATAAAAATAGGGTTACAACTATGGAGCGTGAAGGCAAATCCTTTGGGATTGGTTCCATGCCCTGTTGACATACAGCTCCAAAAGTGTGTAGTGCACATTCTGACAATTTGCCACGCGACATAGTCACAATCTCATCTTCTGTACCTTTTCTTTTATCCAACTTTAGGTGTTTTCGAAAATGCCATCTATAGTTAATGTACTCAAGTATCCACCATATAGAGTTGATTAAAATAATAGTACTTAATGCGAAAAGCCATACCTGTCTACTAAAGGGTGCTAGAAAATTTCCGCTTTTCCCTTGCGTGTCTAAATCAGGTGTAAATCGATATAGGAAAGCCGTTTCAAACTTCCAACTTTGATGTATTGTATCAAATTCAGCAAAACGATTTATGCGATTAAATGCGCCTGAAGCTGCAATATCTGCCTCATTACGCATTATAATACCCAGCAATCCCAGGCGAAATGTTGTATTACCCAATCTGCCAGCCCAACCTCTTGAATTACGAAAGTTAACAGTAAAATTAAACCTATCCCTTAGTAAGGATAACAATTCGTAATGATACTTAATGAATGCAGCCACTCCAGCATCCTTAGTGGGCCGTGACAGTATTGCTTCAATCTGTTCATTTGTCACAATATCTTCTTGGTCGATCTTAAATGAATTATGAATAGGATAATATATATTTTGTATTATTTTACAACATAAAGTTTACCACGCTGGCTCCTCGTAATACTAAACCATTGAACTGACCGCGGTACTTGATACTTTGCAGTTCAAAAACATTGTTTACTATAATAAGCCGTTTAGTTTTAATTGCTATTAATTTCAATTCTAAGGGAGATTTTAATTGACGTCCTTTGGAATGCACATCCCACAAACTGAATGCACTCTTCGAAGCATTAACATAGCTTATTTGAGCATTTGGACCAACGTAATCCAATTCCAGTGGTAGCAAGTTGTAAATATTTTGATTTACACCCCAAAGTAGCCACTGATATGTCTTATTAAAATATCGATTTTCTGATGCTTCTCTAAGAACCCTGTTTGCACCCGAGCATCTAGTGTTAACAATCACAGCAGTTCTTGCATAATTTGTTCTAGGTAAAACCCTTAATAGAGAATACGAGCTGTTTAAATGAATTGGATGGACAAACTGATTAGTTTCCATCAGAGCAATAGTATTCAAATAAAGATCTAGAGAATAAATAATAAATTAAATATAATATTTTATAGCAAATTAAGAAGAAGTTCAATACCTTCCTTAGAGCAGTCAAATATAATACTTTCCTTTGTTTTGACCAAACTGACCGTAAAATCCATTATAACGTTTATGTCCATGGACATATCGTTTAATGCAAACAGACATGGTAATACTGTTTGAAGTATAAACCCTCGTATTAAAATACACATTTCAAGGAATTGTAATTTCAACTGTGCAAAATTTAGCAATTGCATTTACTTTTATACTCCATTGATTACCCCTATTTGATTGACAGTTTGACAGCAATCGATGCAATTACTTACGCCTGTTAGATTGTAATGAACTTTAAGTACTTGCGAAGCGAATTAAATTTTCAAATAGACTCATCCAATTAATGTAAATTCATAAAGTTTTATTTATTATAAGTGTTATACTCTTAAATTTACAAACTGCATTTAAGCAGAAATTACACTACTTGTAATTGTATTTGCTTTTGCACTAACGAATCAATGGGATTTTCATAACGAATTAACTTATTTAACAAAAATGTACCATCCTGATGGTAATCAGCATCTACAACAAAGACTTCAACAACTTTAGTTATCGTGTACTGTTCATTTTTTAAAGTATTAACTAAAAGTAGTGGTGTTATTTTTACCAAACCCAATTTGGAAGGGCATATGCTAAGAGGGAATTCAGTTATCTCGCTAGGTTGTAATATATCCAGTTCAAAATCAGCAGATCCAGTATATGGGCAACCGGGGAACACTTTGGTGTCGAGTGTTACATGAAGCTTCATGGCATGGTCAGCTGTATTAGTTATTCTGCATTTGAATTTAAATATTGAACCGATTTTCACAATATTTTCAGCATCGATGACTTCTAAACGCAGATCCTTATATTCAAAAGGCTACAAAATGAAAAATATCCCTATTGCTTATTATTCTAACCTTTACAAATATTTTTACATATATTTATATATATTTTTACATACCAATCGTTGTAGTTGACTTGTTTGCAATCTTCCCTTTTCTCCAAAGTTCGATCTCCAAACAATATCAAGCTTTCCAACATTATTAGTTTCACGAAGTGTTTTGATGTCTTTCGCTATTTCAGGAATTGGCTGAAAAGAAAAAAATTTATTAGCCCTAACTGAAAAGTTTTTATGTTTTTTATCTTGTATACCTTAATGCAATAAAGAAATTGGCAGCTATTATTTGGCTGCAGCATATTCTTTGAAGTAAAAACAGATTCGCCATTGGGAAGAGTATTCAATGACGTCACTGTATAGTGCTCAGAACTATCCAACTCAACTTTTTCTAGACAAAATGGTCCTGTGGTCACGTTTTGAATTTGAGCTTCCAGATATATTTCATCCATTTCAGCATTGTAA
Organism: Zygothrica quintamaculata; assembly: GCA_037044455.1. Classification (NCBI taxonomy): domain Eukaryota; kingdom Metazoa; phylum Arthropoda; class Insecta; order Diptera; family Drosophilidae; genus Zygothrica; species Zygothrica quintamaculata. The sequence continues at coordinate 688 of JBAMBS010002397.1, read as the reverse complement.
AACTTTGTTTTAACGTCAAGTGGCTTAAGTACTTGAAACTTAAAGAACTTTCTCAAAGATTGGGCAAATCCGGCCGGAGTTGTATAATTTACTTCGCAAACAAGTCTACAAACGAACAACAAAACATGAAGAAAGCAATGAACATAAAATATGTGTGAATTTAAAGTTTTACGTACATATGGGTACCAATTTCCTTAACTTCATAACGAATAACATCATCGAGGGTTTCTTCTGCTGTCAATACCACAGATGGCTTTTGATTCTCATGCGTAAGCAAGTTTATCCGTGAAGTGTTTGACTGAAGATCTACTTTCACAGATACGCCCTCAACAGGATTATTCGTGCAATTGTGTACGCAAATGTAACTTGAAAAAGTTTCACCCAAATATATGTTACCAAAAGATTGGGGTAAGAGCATTGTCTGTCCGGCTCCGAGAGCTTCAGCATATGTCCTTGCAATACCATCATTCTCAACCAGTCGATTAAAACTTTGAGGTAGATCTTTGGGTTCACAAGTAACAATTGGGCCAAGTCCTACCAGCGTGGGTCGAGTTAATCGCATAACTATAATTGAAACAGATACCTAAATTAACATAATTAAATAATTAGAGATTAACTCAAATTACCTTTTAATGCCAATAAATGAGTTTCTGTGTCACCAGCGCTCATTTCTACAAATATTTAAGAA
>JBAMBS010002393.1:0-13773 GCA_037044455.1 Zygothrica quintamaculata | reverse complement strand
AGAAAAAATGAAAATTTGTCCACCTTTTGGCATTTTTATTACTAAAACTTTTATTTTTGTTGTGATCATCTCGAAAAAAAAAATTATATATATAAATAGCTTAAAGTAATAAATTATAGCTTCTGTATATGGTACATATATATATTATTAAGTTATTATTATTTATTTAAGCTAGGGCTGTTCAAATTATTGTAACTTACCTTTTTTAATACGATAATTGGATAATTTCCAAATAAAAAATCATATATATATATATATATATATATATATATATATATACATATATATATATATGTATATATGTTTATATATATATATATATAATATAATATAAATATATATTCAGAAATTTTATTTTTAAAATTCTGAACCAACCAAGTGCACAACAAAAGAAAGAAGACTATTTAAAGAAAACACTCTTATTATCTGTATATACATATGTATTTATTTAGGTTTAGATATACCAACAAATCTACAAATAAGCCTAATTTTTTATTACTTCAATACCAAAAAATTAAAATATATTGTTTATAAAAAATGAATTAAAACAACAAAATAAACGCTTAACTTTTCACATTTACGAATTTCTTTCTTTTCGATTGGACAAAGTGGGGAAACAATGATAAAATTTATTATCGTTGAAAATTGTGGTCTAAGTGGTCTAAGTGGAAGTTATTATACAATTTAAAAAAAAAAATGTCGAAAATATTCCATATCCTAATTACACTATTTTGCAAATTTATACATAAAATATACCTTAACTGATTTTTTGAGTTTCAAATAAAAAATACTAAAAAAATTCGGCGCTGACAGTTAGAGTGCGTGTCACAAGCGATTTACAGAGGTGCAGGCACAATAATCGATTAATCGATATAATTATTATCCAAATCGGCTGTAGTGCATCTAAGGTAATAACCTGGGTCGTTTTTTTGTGGGACGTTTGTGAAATTTTACGATTGTTTCAATAATGTTTGCAAATAAATTATATTAATTGATGATAAGCGTTTAATAGAATTTATTGCGTTAGCAATAAGCAATTAATTATTTCGGCTAAGAGCACTGTAAATTAAATAAAATATTGGAACGATGACCAATGTTGACGAATTAAAAATCGATCTTCCCCCTCTATCTTTCGAAAAATGTATGTCGTATAAATCGAACAAAATATACTTTTCATATGTTATATATATTGTAAAAAATTTACAGGTCCCGAGAGTGACAATGAACGGATTAAGAGAGTGCTAATTGAAAAATTAATAGCTCAACACAAAGACGACAGTCATATACCACTCAAACAGCTGCGACAGCTGGCACTTAGTGATTTGGGTTTAGTAAACGATGACCTCAGACGTATACTTTGGCCGCAACTGGCAGGTGTGGATGTCACGAAGTTGGAACGTGTACCAACTCTTGATGAACTGCAAAGTCACCCGGAATATAATCAGGTTGTGCTTGATGTAAATCGTTCGCTGAAACGGTTTCCCCCAGGCATTCCGTACGAACAGCGCATAGCATTGCAGGACCAGCTGACAGTTCTCATATTGCGGGTTATAAAAAAATATCCAAACTTGCGATATTATCAAGGCTATCACGATGTAGCAGTTACATTTTTATTGGTGGCTGGTGAAGAGGTTGCATATGCCATAATGGAACAGCTGTCTACCACACACTTCTCGGAATGCATGCAGGAAACAATGGAAGCAACGCAGAAGCGTCTTATGTTCATTTGGCCTGTGGTAAATTTTGAGAACTCTGAACTTTTTCAATTCTTACAACGCTCATCGGTGGGCACCTTGTTTGCTTTGCCATGGTATTTGACATGGTTTGGACACAGTTTAAACTCTTATAAAGCTGTTGTACGATTATACGACTATTTCCTAGCATCACCCATTTACACACCTATTTTTGTAACTGCTGCAATTATGTTATTTCGAGCGGATATAATATTGAAGGAGGACTGTGATATGGCATCAGTACATTGTCTTTTATCAAAGGTAACATACTTAAAAGTACAAGCTATTTCCAGGTTTAGTTAAATCTATCTAAAACCTACAGCTACCGGATGATTTGCCATTCGAGGATTTATTAGTTACTGCAAGTAAATTATATGATAAATATAGTTTAACTGTTATAGAGAAGAAAGTAGAAGAACTTATAAAACTAGAGTAAGCACTTTAACAAAATTTTCTTTATAACTTAATAACATTTGTATTAAAAAATAGACAGGAACAACAACGCCAACTGGAAAAGCGTCGCGAACTCTACAGACGTTCACCATCTTCTAAACCCAATTCAAATTTAAGAAAATGGCTTTTTGAAGTGTTAACCCCAAAATCGGTTATGATGACAACAGCTTTCTCTATTGTAGTTGGAATATGTGCATACTACTACAAGAATCAGTATTTAGCTGCAGGTATTAGCTGAGTAACCGGATATCTACATCCAACGGTATACCATGTACTCCGTTCTACATCTATTCAATCCAAATGCGGTTGTATGGTTGAAGTTTGCCTTTATTAATTATTTAGCTTACATTTTAAACATGTAATGTTTATCTGTACATAGAATTCATAAATGTGTTTCAACACAATATTTAAGTGTAATGTAAATTTTTAAAATAAATTTAAAATGATAAACATACATATATAAATATATATTTAATATGATTTTATAATAGTGAATAACATACATAAATCTGTTATTATACATATATAAATTGTTATATACATACCCATGCATAAACACCACGTGATGATAATAAAACATATTTTACGAAGAGATATTGTTAAATATACATAATTTTTGTTTTTATGCCGAATGATTAATAAAATACTAAGGTTATTTAACCGTCACCTTTGAATCAGTCGATGAAAAACAATTTGTGAAAAAAAATTTAGACGTTATATTTATATGTTAAATATATATATATAATATATATCACCTTCATAAATAAAATTATGATTTATAATTTAATAACTTATTTTTTATAGATCTTTTTGTTAGAATTTAGAAATGATAATTATAACAATCACTAATCGCATTCTAATAAAACTTAAATTTATTAAAATTTATATATATATATATATATATATATATATATATATATATATTAATATATATATTATATTTATATATAATATATTAACATATATTTAAGAGTATTAATATATTTAATAAAATGCAATTATAATAATAATAATTGTTGCACCCATTGGCATTACTTCTTAATACTATGATACTGCATGTTACTTAATCTTTTGTTAATTACTGAATAGTATCTAATCTATTTCTGTTAAGTGACTTTTCTAGTACTTCAATCAATGCGCAGAGCTTTTCCAAGTCCATTTCAAAGTAAATAGATTCTTGCTGCGAATTGGTTTGGCAATGGAAATTTACTGTAGCTATTTGACGTATACTGTTCCTAAAACTGCTATCGCCTAAAATGAGCCGTGTATCCCAGGAAAATGAAACAATACATTTAATGTTGTTCTTGAGATATTCATTTCTGCCCAGGGCATTTTCCACTGCATCCAATCTGGCTGCTAGCACCAGAGGCACAAGTGGTCTTAATTCATCGCTCAAATACGAAAATTTATCCGACAAATCCGAATCGGCACTATCTGTACAGCATTGTTTATAGTACTTTGATATTGTTCGTGTGGCAAGGAGGAAGTCATCAGGATTTTGGAAGCCATATTTATGTGATAAACGCAGCGCCTGTTGTTCATTAATGTTTCCGATAAGAAATTCTATTGATAAGTGCAAAACCTATCATATAAATTAGATTCCGTTTTGTTATTATAATTTATTTTCTACAAAATTTATATAAATTTAATACCTCCATAAAAATTTCTTTATTATTAATGTTTTTTAACAGTTCCATTATCTAAAAATTTAAGCAATTAAATTAATTTTTGCATTGAATAAAAATTCATTTACTAACATATGTTTACTTATCGAAATGTCTTACTCGATACATTTTTCCGTAGTTCTTTTACAAGCTATTGCGATATACATCGATATATTTTAAGCGCTCTAAACAACAGTTTGAAAGAAATTAAATTGTGCAAATTTGACTCTGCCAGGCAAAATACATCAGTTGCCCAAATTGATTAACTGCAAGAGGGAAAATTAAAGTAACATTTAAAGTTTCGTTTTTAAAACATTTTTCAACATACTTTTCTGAGAATATAATACAAATATTAAAGAGCAGTTTAACAATTAAATATTTTTTTGCTAAAAATAGTTAAATAAAACTTAAATTCATATTTTGTTTTAAAAAATTCAACTATTTAAAACTAGAAACATAAGTATTTTAATATGTGTATCTAACTTAAAATATTTGTAGTTTTGTGGTCTTCACTCTCGTGAACGGCAAAAGGTACATTCGAGACGCAACCCTCAGGGTCATCACGGCAAAATAATTTACTATCTGTATCATTGAGATTCATAGCTGAAAATCTATCAAATACAGGTGCAATGGGTAAGCTATGATATTGTTCAAACTGTTCATTATCAGCACCAAAATGTAGACGTAACTGATGTTGTATGTTTTCCTTTTCATTGGCACGATTCCGTTGAAAATCCTCCTCAACCCTAAAATAGAGTAAACCATTATAGTCCATGTATTTCGAGTTTCATGTAACACACTTTTTCAAAGCTTCAAGCTCGCCTTCTAGGGACATAACAGTTTTATGAGGTTTAACCGATCTGTCTGCATGTAATTTTTTTTCTAACAAGCGCACAGGATTATTAAAGGAAAATCGTTGATGAAACGGTTTATCATCAGATGGTTTCGGCAATTCTTCATTCAAAGGCTGAAATGGAAATTTTTTTAAAATAATAATAGGCCTTTAAAAATATGTATTTGGTAATATAAATACCGTTATTGGAAAAATTGGAGTTTTGTCTTGCAAACTTTGTGGCATATGTCGCTGTCTGGTTTTAAAATGACGAGTTGTTCGATTTTTTGGTTCCATATCTGTTTGAGAATTCGTTTGAGCAACTTTCGCCAGATTTGTATGTTCGTTGCTGCTAGGGAGATACATAACATGCTTCCCTCCGGTTAAATATTTTATTGATTGCGGCTCTATAGAAAGCAAGCGTTGTCTCTTGCTACCATACTCCAGACTTTTCGTATGAGCCTCTATACCGCTAACATTCTTATGAAGCAACCAATTATTCGATCCTTCAAAATTAGTTACACTATTTTTTTCCGGTTTGACATGCGTACTACCATTTCTAGAGCCAAATGCGGATGACAGATTGATGGTACTTTTGAAACATTGATCCGGTTTGGACTTCTGTAGACTTTTATAAACCTTTTATGTATAAAGAAAATTTATAGTGTTTAATCAAAAATTTTAGATTAGTATATTATAATACCTCGCCCTCGTTTAAGGACTCAAAGGCTCGGTTATGTTGTATATGAGCATCTCGTGGCAGCGATAGACTAAATGTATGAATGGGGTTGACAGGGTCTTGGGTTGTGTTTTTTGCTTTGCTGCCATAAAAGAGTAACCCATCTTCATCACATTTAGAACGATATTCATCCGAACTGGTGTCATCTTCAGCACCTAGTCCTTTTACTCGATCATCGTTGTCATCGGCAAGATCTTGTTCAGGTGTCCAGGTTGGGATTAAATGATTTGGCTTGGAGCCTTTACGAATTTGTAATGTTCGATTTGGTTGTATAGGCATTTCAATGGAACTTTTTGGATTTGAGTTTGCATTTACGATATTTTTATTTATTTGAACTCTGTTCATAAGCTCCTGTTCTTCGATAAGTGCGCGCCAGGCAGATGTAGGACTAAATGAAGGTGTCTCCATTTGACGCCGTGGCAAAGTTGGACGTATATGTACCAATAATCCATTGTCATTTAAACTTTCTTCTGGACTGCTTGATTTTTTATATTCAATATCGAAAATTGATGTATTGTTATCACTCACAAGTTTTTCTTCAGCTACAAAGTAATTTTTTTTTAAATATGTATTAAAATAAAATTTTCAATTTTATCTTACCCCCATGAGAGGATTGAGTATTATCCGCGTCCAATTCCATACCAAAATAAAAAGTTCGCTGAGTTTTATTTCCCTGATCAGAAGAATTAACTTTATCTATTATTATTTTCTGAGAATTAACAATTGGCTTCGGATTAGAGTCCTGTTCCTTATTATTGTTGTTATTAAATGGAATTTTTATAGTACAAGTTTCATTTGTACTATCAGATTTTCTACTTTTTAGCATAATGGCATCAGAACTTTTCTCCCGTCGATAGATAAATTTCGGAGCATCGTTTAAGTTACTTTTTACTTGATTGACGTTAACAGAGTTGCGATTCTCATGACCTCGATTAAATGTGCTGGGGGCTTGTGGTTTTGTGGTCTTGCTAAATCGATCGGAATTTTTGGCAAAATGAATTGGTTTTAGGGGTTCCGTCAAATTGTTTGCATTTCGTAAGATTTCTGTATTAGTTTGTATTCCTGGTTCAGGAGCTGTTGTGACTGCAGTTACTGCTGCTGGTGCTTCAGGGGCTCTACGTTTTTTGGTATACTTGTAACGGTTACCTTGAGACCTTATAGCTGGAGTTTCCAGTCTCGAAACTTTAGTTTCTGCGCTTTGCTTATTTAGATTATGAATAAGTTCAGGCTCTGAATATGTATGTCTCTGCATGCGTGTTAAATTTGAATGCGATTCTTTGAGTTTACCCTTAACGTGTACTAACGTTTGGGACCGTGTGAATTCAGTATGCATATCCTTATTTTCGTTTAACATAGAACTCCTGTCCCTTGCTGAATCTGCTATAAACGTTTGAGAGCGTTGACTAAGAGCTTTCGTATTGGTTTTAATTTGAAGTTGATTTTCATTTTGCTTACGGCAACTAATAGTGCCGCCAGAATTTAAGATAGCACCGTTTGTAGTAGCACGAAGATGTAAACGTTTATCCAGCTCTGGTAGAACTTTGAATGGTGTATCCGCCTGAGATTTGTATTCGTTACTTAGGCTTGTATTAGGATACGATCTTCTCCATTCTGTGGTCAAACTGCGTTGGGGATTAATTGGACTAGATCTAAGGCCAGATCTACTCAATTGATATTGTCGATTTGATCTATGGCTGAGGTCTTGAAAATGTGTCTGAAACTGATAATTTCGATCGATACCTGATCTGTCCGTTGTTATGTTATGAGCACTTCCTGAATTTCCCATTTTACTATTAATGCTGAAAATGTAATATATATATTTTTGTATAATTGTTTTGTCTACCACAAAAACTAAAGACATTAATAAGCAGTCAAATAATATTTAAATTTTCTTTCGCAATAAATTTAACCACATAAAACGTTCCAAATACCATATTTTGTAAGTTCTTATCGTCTTTACTTACAGATTTATGTAGGTACATATATGTACGTACTTATATGTGTGTATGGTCCACAAAACCTATTGGTCTTAATACAAAAACTTATAAATTGAGAAATTCATTGCCAAAATTATATTCAAATAGTTTTATATGCAGTTCACAATCCTTTTGAATAAACACGTCTTAATATTGCCATTATTATTTAAAGTTAACTTTCTTTTTCACATAAAATTACCATTGTTGTCTTATGCGGAGTTGCCATACGATTTACGTTTGTTTGTTTGTATTTATATTTCTGCATACATATGATTGTATGTATGTGCATATGTATGTAAGTTAACTAATGCTAAATTGCAATGATTTTAAGTTGTATATATGTTTTTTGGCTATCTATAAAATATAATATTTATATTTTTTGTAATTTTTATGCTTCGCTTTTTCTTCTATACGACCTGCAGCTTTCCGTTTGCTTTTATTTTGATAAACTACGTAGACAGCAGAGTCCGCAATGCGCGCAAACGCTTTCACAACAACATCGATCTCAGCAGGTAAAAACTTGCCTTCCATTGTAAGTGAGAGAGATGGGTTGGGTGAGAGTGTATGTGTGAAGATAGTGAAGAGCTTAGCTCTCTCATGTACTCTTTATGTTGGAAACGAAAATCAAGTCAAATATTTGTGTGCTACTTGTTTGTGTGTGTGCATGGGAGAATTTTACCAGTTCTTTTTCATTCATAATGATTAGTTCAGTCAGCAGGCTTTAAGCAATTTGGTAAGTATGCGACTATGTACGTATTCAAAGACATGCAGACAGTTTTGTATATATGAATGTATTTTTGCTATGTGCCCATTTCTGTTTTCATTCTGTAGACGTAGACACAAACTAGAAAGAAATTATAATTGAAATGTCGAAGCCCAAATTCTCTTAGCCTGATTTTATTACCAACATAAGTATATTTATATTTTATGCAGACGTAATAGATTTAATAAGTCCATCTTAAGAAAAGAATATTTTATTTCGTAGCTTTTATTATTAATTAGTTACAACAATTTTATATAACTATATATTTTCTGTTTGTCAACAATTGATTATAAAGCATATACATTGAGTAAACCTGTATCACACTAGTTTACTCTCATTCGTTAACATATAATAAATATTTACTCAAAAAATTAGAACAGGGCAGTTCTGCTGCAGCAGCCAATCTCAATACCCACTTTATCAAGAAATGTACTCATTTAAAGAGCTCTAATTTCCGTTACGCTCATTCAATTCAAAATTTTTGCGGCTTAGCTTCATTCTCATTTATTGAAGCTTGTTTGTGTACTCAATACTGATCAGTTTGGTGCCTTTAATTAACTTGTTTATAAATAAATAAAAGAGCAAACTAAAGTAACACATTAAAAACTGTTATATATTAAACTATGATCACTTTTTTTTATCACCTTCTCATAGTCGGGTACACTAGATTATAGCCTTACTATTTGTTAGTCTTATAGAATTTTATCCAATTGGATTAATATACTGATAATTATTTATTTATGAATAAAAGTATGGGTAATGTATATACATTTATACAAAAATATGTATATTTTAATATATTTGTTGAATAATTTTCTTTTATTTTTATTAAAAATAAAAAAATATAACGTTACAATTTCAACATTAAAAAAATTCTACAATTGGGATTTTTACTTTTTTACTAATTATAAATTGATAAAATCTTAAACCATTTTGAACTTAATTACTTTCATATGAAAACTTATACTCATGTTTCATAATTTCATCATCAGCATCATCATAATTATCAAAGCAACCATAAAAAGCAGAATGACGTTGGAACTGTCAGTCGGAGTCATTAATAGCTTTTTTCCTTTTTTTTGCCGCCTGCGTAACTTTGTGTTTTGACCAATCTTCCTATAAACATTAAATGAGAATATGTAAGATCGTAAGAATAAAAGTAGCAGAAGAAAGAATTACCTCACTAGAGTTCTCATCAGATGAGTATATTGTTTTCACTACATCGGAGTTCTTTTTATTTCCCGTACTATGATTATTTGAGTCCTTTTTACCAACTGGTTGCTTACGGCCCCGCCCGCTCCCACCACGACGACCAACGGCTGTTGTTTCATCTTCTGCAGCCAGAGCAAAAAGATCGCTAAACTGTTTCTACTCAGAAAAATATAATACAATTAATATGTTTCTATTCTATTTTTTAGTTCAAAAAACTTTACCTTTGTGCTTTCATTACTATGGGAGTATGCGGATTGAAGGGCTCGCTGCATCATATCATGAACATATAGACCTGTCCCAGTTCCATGTCTACAGCTTCTTCTGTAATGCTCCAGGTGGTTTAATACCTTAATGATAAAAATTAATTTATTAAATTTTTTAACTTTAAATGACATACGTGATACTTACATGATCAGCAGATGGCGTACCACTTATAGCTGAACTACCTTTAGAGGGTCGTTTTCTCTTGTTAGGTGATGAACTGGGATATTTGGATGTAAGAAGAGAAGCAATAATTTCAGATAGCTTTTCCTCGCTACGCTGACACCAGAACCTATTTTTTTGATAAGTGTTTAGATATATATGTTTATATATATATATACATGTCTCGTAATTAACTTTACCTTAAAGCAGATGTAACAAATGGATCCCCTCTAGACTTTGCTTCTCTACTAAGCAAAAGCCGAATTATTTCATTTGTTGGTTCTTCACTTTTTAAGAGTAGCAGTAAATAACTGAGTGCTTCAGGATGATTGGCAGCTTCTAATTCTGGAAGTACATCCTTAAAGAAAAAAAATATTAGTTAAAATATAAAAAAAGGGAGAGTGTTAATTCTATTACCTGTATACACTTTAAAGGTACATCATGAGCCTGTATGAGCTGCCAAAGACATAACTGTTCATACGTCTCATAGTCCAAGCTATCCCGTATGCACTCGATAAGACCATCTTGCTTAAATATGGTAAGTTTTCCCTGGGCAATCGAATACATAATATCACGTACGTTTTTTGCATCGATGCAACGTAAAGTGACACGTAAAAGATCCGAATTATTTATGGCTATTGTTTTGAATTCCCTGTAGATATCAGGTAGCAACCATAAGTATATCATAGTGTTTTCTTTTTCGAGTTCATCGAGATCTCGCACCAAACAAACACCGATCTTTTCATCCATAGCTTCACAAATTTGTCGATAAACTGCAGTCTTAAACTGATACGCTTGCTGTGCATTCTTTCGTGTCTGTAGCTTACAGTGAATCTTCATAAAATAAAGAAGCAGATAGCCCGTTTCAGGTATACGCTCACATATCTCGGATAATAGAGTTTGAAAGGGTTTTTTGCTCTTCTCTTCGTTTTCATAAAGAAACCTAAATAATCCATAAAGCGGATAGCTTATACTCTTAGCTAAAAACTTCTCCTCAGTTTTACTTTCCGAGAATACATTTTGTTGTGGCAATGTTTCACGTAGAATCAATACCGTATTTGAGATCACATAATTGAGCTGCGTTTCATCTAATGCTGAGGCAGGTAGAGTACGAAAGTCTTTCAAAAATGCCTCCCATGTAAAAGAGTTGCGTTTTACAACAAATGTCTCGAATGATTCGGATATCGCATCGGGCAACTCTACTTTTTCAGGCACTGGTTTTTCTTTAAGTCGCACCTGGATATATAGAGATAAATTTTTCATTGTCTAGTAGTTACAATTTTAGCTTTGATAATTACAAACCTTTGATAATGGTAAATCATCGTCGTCATCGGTGTTTTCTTCATTTTTTATGCTTTTGGCCACATTCTCACCATCTTCATCACTGAAAGCAGCTTCGGTTTCACGTTCTATACTTTCTACTGGAGCAATGGACATTTTGTTTTCATCATCTACAAGTGAAACTATACCGCTACTGGCGACAAAAGCTCCACCACTAAAATCCATAATCTCTGTAATAGAACAACACATTAGATACCAAAATATATGTTTGCAACAAAGCCAAACATACCACCTTGCATCATTCGTTGATCGGCTTCCTTTTTAAAAATAGGCGCCTGTATTGCATGTGTTGTAGGATACATTGTCTGTGGCATATTTGGAGCAGGTGTAACAAATTCCCTAAAATTTTCTCGAATTAAATTTCGCAATTCCCTGTCCAATTTCGGTGACTCAAAAAGTGGTTGTAAATTTGGAATGACCTTTAAAATAAACATTAAATTATATATAAATAGCAATAAATTATATAAAAATATATCTGATAATGTATTATGCACTTACCTGTTTATCGAGTATTAGTTTTAAGGAATTGTACACGCCCAACCTTATTCTATCTTCACTTTTAACGTAAAAGTTCTTTGTAATTCTACACAGAAAATCAAGCAATGTACTGCTTACAAATGGATGATTTCTTATAGAATGATACATAACCAAAATGCCTGGTTCTATATTCATTATATTATCTTTCGCAGGATCAAAAAAGAGCCAATCATAAAACAGGGATAACTTAGCATTGGCAGAAGCTATTGGATTTGTGCATGATGAAATTAGCCAGCCAATAATTGCCCATCTAGGGATAATGTCAGAGCATAACATATCATTGGTCGGATGAATAACGTTTATGATGAATCTAATCAGGTCTGACCGCAGGCTGTGCGACTCCGGTGTAGCAAAATATTTGTCCTGAAACCAATCTTGATATCGCTTCTGGTTGCCAAATTTAACATTTGATGCTAAAAAGTGCAACTTGCGCTCCATTTCGGGAAGTAATCGACATTGGAGAAATCGTCTACTGGTGCGTATTTGTAGTAAATGCCAAATTCCGTTAAACGTTGGATGTAAACTTTTCGGATTCGTTAGGATATCTCGCCATAAAAGTTCGAATTCCGGAATGCGTGCAACATTTTGCAATAATCTTTGGGGAGTAATAAATTTAATTTTGTTATTAACCGAGATCACACTTACACAAATATATAATAATAGACTTACCTTACAAAATCTCTTCCTAATGGTATTATATCGTGGAATCGATCACGTATCAATGAAATTGTAAACTTAACCTCCTTTTGTCGTAGTGGTGTTAAGGCAGGATTGGCATGGTCTTCAATGAGGCGAACGAAACTATATACTGTAGATTGTACAAGGAAAGGATTCGCCTCCAGCCACGCCCTATACTCTATAAAAATATCTAAAAGGCTTTCAACTAGAAACAAATTTTTATGGGAAACATCTCCTCCGCCCGCTTGACGCAAACAATTCCAGATCACATTCTCAACGCTAAGTACTTGATGCTTTACAAATTCTCGTAATACCCATATAAGTTGTCGCCTGGCAATTTCTGTTAGTTTTGCGTACTTCTCAGCAACTAAAACGGTTAGATTCGCTACAATAACATTCATGCCATCTCTTAATACAAGCGTTATGTCTCTATATGTTTTTGGTGCCATTACTGGATCAGTTAACATTATGTACAGGAAGCCAATAGAAATCTCCTCGTGCTGCTTCTCTTTGCACACAAACTGTATGAGCATGTCGTGCATTTCCTTATCACTAAGTCCTGTAATTTGTTGTTGCAGGTTAATGTACGACCGTTCGAATTTCTATAAATGATAACATAAAAGAAAACCAACGTTAATTCTTTAAATCAAATATGAGTGCGGTAAGTAGGTAAAAGCACCTCTTCGATGTCATCTTTACAGTCGACAGCCGTGCAGACAAACAGTTTTGAGATGTGAGCTGCGCTCTTCTGTTGCTCCATTTGTTTTTGGTGTAGATACTTTATTTGAGTATTGTATCTGTATCAACTGTTATGGTTTTCAGTTTTTATTTAATTTCATAATCATGCAAAAACAGAAACTGAAATAATAGAAGGCTTGGTTTGTACGACAGCATTTAATGAACCATTACAATATCGCGTTTTCTGTTTTGGTTTGTAGACAGAAAAAATATGGTTGCCTAAAACAGGGCTGCCATCCTTTAACATTACCCCACCAGATAATAGCAAACACCGAGCTGCCAGACCTTGCGAAAGATGTGTGACCCAGTGCTAATATTGCTAAATATTAAAACTATTAACATTTCTTTGTTTTTAAATTGTTCATCAAATAACTTAACTTGCTTTGTATTAAGTTCATAAGCATTATTATCTAATAGAAATCGCTATGCAAAAATTTCTCTATCCACAGTGCCTGACGCGGAATGTTTTAAAGAAAAATTAAATTTTTTGTACGCGCTGCGGATTAATGCATTTTTACTTCTGTCTATTTTGGCAACTCTGTCCTTATTTTCTTATTGTGATTTATACATTTTTCGATAAATATATAAGTCTCCGTGACTTTAATTTATTATCGGTAATCGTTAAGATATTCATAAGCAACACGACACATTCCTAGGAAAATTTTATATAAATTATACACATAT
>JBAMBS010002392.1:0-19576 GCA_037044455.1 Zygothrica quintamaculata | reverse complement strand
ATTCTTCGACCAATGCTTAACAAACATCGCCTAGCTTACTTCGATAACTTAATTGTATTTTCTGTATCTCACTATGAGCATTTAAAATAGCTACAACTAGTTTGTAAAAATTATACAAAGCAAATTTAATTAACGATTAGATAAGTGTGAGAGTCTTCATAGTCAAAAAAAATTTATTGGACATACAATTATTCCAATCAGAATTAAACCCACTTTAAATTAAACCAAACTATGATCACACTTGAATTTATATAACCAGTATAACCAATATTTATTAGAAGGTGAAGTTCACAACGTAGATCAAGTTGGAATCAGGGAAGGAATTTCAAAAAGCAAACATAAAGTCCTATAGAATATAAGGAATTATATCCTATAGAATATAAAGAATATAAGGAATCACAATTGTCTCTGATTCTTAGACGAACAGACGGACGAATTGAGAAGATTGATTAAGAAACACGGAATCTATTGAATATTAAGTATTCCCTTATAGAGAGGGAGATGGTTAAAAGGTGCTCGCAACAGCTTACAGTGCATGTAGAGCTGTGTGTATCAGCGCGGGTTCTCGTAGTCAGTTACACCAATATACCTTCATATGTTAATGTTAAGTAATTGTGCTTCGTTAATAATAAGTTGCAGGCTGGATGTAAATCGCGATTTTGTTTTGTATTTCGTTCCAAGAGTGCTTACAGCCAAACACTTACGGTTTTTTTATATTCATTTATTTATAAATATTAATTATTACAATTAGGTAACAATTTAACAAGTTAATAATTTACGTGGAGTAGTAGGCATTTGTTTGCGCTACGGCCGCAAATCATTGCTTCGCAAACACATACTTAATCTCTACGTTTTCATGCCGCTCTTCTATGGTCCTCAGCTTGCCTTAGCTTATTCATGACTGATTCCGTAAATGCACTGACTGCATCGCATTTCTTGGGCGCCTCCAGCATTGCGGGTACAAAATTAACTAGCTTGATAGTGCTTCCAATTGCACTCTCTATGTGCCGTCCTTGGGCTGAAAATCGGTCGCATTTGAACATAACGTGATGCGCATCCACGAGCACCACCTGTTTACAATTGGGTCATTTATCTGTATCAGCCATGGCCAGACAGAAGCTGTGTTAGTTAGAAGCTAACTTCGCCATGTCTTCTTCCAGGACAAACTCCAAGATTTGGGATCAATAGGTGCGTCTATCGACCCATTTGCGAGGTATCCCAGCGTAACTGCCAACGGTGCGCAAGATTGCAGGAACGGTCTCATAGGTGGGCGCTAAGGTCACCTTTGCTTCTTTGGTAAGGTCCTCGATTTGTAGTATGCTCGCACTAACAAGATCATCAGAGAATGTTTTGAAGGCAAAGTTAACTCGAATAGCGCAGAGGCGATAGGTTGACCGTACCATATTGTACCATACCTGCTGCAAATAAAATCATAGCTTTTGTGACGCTCATCAGCAAACGACGACTCTGTTGCTTCAGGCTACACGTGTTGAGCAGAACTCTGTAAAGCGCGCGCGTGGAGTCTGCTGCCTTTTTATGAACACAATGTAAGTGTTCTTGAAAGGACATTCTCGTATCAACCATGACTCCGAGATACTTTATTGCCCGTTTTTGTTGTTACGTTTGTTATGTGGGTATCGCCTACTTTGATCTGCACAGCTACTGACCAGTACCTACTTTGTTTAATGGGCCTTTAACTTCAAGACTGATGCGGCCAACCATCGATAAACACGTCCAATTGTTTCAGTTGTACCTTTCGCAGTACACCATCGTACATTATATTCCATAGCAACGGGTGCAGAACTGATCCTTGCGGGACACTAGCAGATACCAGGTGTGACGCCAGACCTTTGTTTGTGATTAGCTGGACCACTCTCTCAGAAAAATAACTACCTTTCTGAGGTATTCTGGGACACCGAAGCTGGTCAGAGCATCCAGTTAACGTCCCATCTGGCCGCGTTAAAAGCCTATTAAAGGTCGAGCGTGATAATAAGGCAATACCTTTTTGCACCTCTAGCCCATTTAGTTCTTTTAATCGCTTTAGCAGATATGTTCACGACGATGCTGATGACATAAATCGTTGACATCGCTTTTCGGAAGCCAAAGTGGTTACGAGCTAGGCCTCGTGACTCATTAATAGCCTATTCCATCCTGAAATAAATAATATTCTCCAAGAATTTGCCAACTGTGTTCAGAAGTCGGATTGGTAGCAAGACAAGATTTTTTTTCATATGGATGAAAAACTCCCTCTAGCAAGCAGGTACGAAACAGCTTTGCAAGCTCCGAAGAGTGCAGGAATAAGGTAATCTTCAGAGCCCTGTTTGGGGCAGCATCCGTCCCTGGGGCCTAACCGAGACTAAGAACATCGTAGATACTGCTCGTTGGATGGTTATTCTCCAGAGCTGGTCTATGGGGAAAGACGGACTCCACGATGGTCTTTAGTTCGCTGGGTACAGTTGGCACGACGTAACTACCAACATTAATCCACTTAACAACCAACTTATATACCTTTTCCCATGCCGTATTCTGCATAATCGCAGAATTATAGGAAGTGTTCCCGCCTGCATTAGCGCATAGCATGCAAATAAAAGTTGGGCATTATTTTATATTTGGTTGAAGTCCGAACATAACCGATATAATCATACATGCCTGCTAAAAGTCCAGGCATAACTTTTCTTTTCTGTTCCTTCTTTGATCGATCACTCAAAGTGACTTAAAAATTTTAGTGCTCGTATACTGACAGTTATTAGGGAGTGAAAAGATATATGCTCAATGAAAAAAATTTTTAAAACCCGAAAAATCTTTTATTTTTAGCCCCTTTGCCTTTTTGTAAAAAAGAAGCAAAGCGGAGCTATTGGAAATGTGCACAATCGACAAGTATGTAACACATAGAAATAATCATCGGAGACCCCATAAAGTATATATATTCTTGATCAGGACGACTACCTGAATCGATCTAGCTCTGTCCGTCTGTCTCTCTGTCCGTCTATCCGTCTGTATGAAAGCCTATTTCTCAGAGCAATCAAACTTGAAATCTAGATTCGTTATGTTCGTTGGTTATAACGAGCTTGTTTTTGATTTTTGAATTTCTTCCCCTGACCTACCGGCCACCCGATAAAAAATCGATTATTAAGCAGCAATTTTCAACCGATCAAATTTATTTTTGGCACACATCTATGCAATTAGACCATTTTTGATCGATGTTGTGAATCTGGGTAAAGATTTATCAGAAAAACTCGGAAGTTATACATCATTAAAAGTGGTGTTATTGTGCCCGGGGGGTTTAAGCGGTGCGCGCAAAATTAGAGCTAGAGCATTCCTGATCTACGTTGTAAATTTCGTTAACTCTAAACAATAAACATGGAAGTTACAGAACATTAAATATCGCGCAATATAGCGCGGGGGCTAAAAGGCTTAAAATATGAGCAGAAGTGTTTGTATGGCTGTGTATGTAGGCAAAGGGGCTCTCGTAGTCGGGTACAGACTTCTTACCTGTTTCGTATTGCAGTGGTCATGGGAGAAAATTGAAACATCAAAATGGAAATTATGTACCAGTTTCTTTATTTACTTGACGATTATTTTCACTAAGTTGTGTATGGGGTCTCCGATTTCTATCTGTTACATACTTTTGGATTTTTCAAGTTTCCATTAGGTCCGTTTTTCTCTTTTTTATGCCAAAGGGGCTTAAAAACGAAACACTGATTTCTTGTGTGCTGAAGCGAAAATAACGCTGATAGCGCCCAAAACAATGAGCCAAAACGATGTTTGGGCTATGCGTCAGTGTGAGGAAGACGAACGCCGTCTCTCTTAGCAGCGTAACAACGCTTACTTTTCGTATATATTTCTCAACCCGCGCAAAACGCCAAACTTAGTGCTATCCAAATCAGATCGCTAACCCCGCGCTCTTCAAATGTATCAACAACAATCGACTGAGTGCGGCCTTGCTCACCGTCGATCCGGACTTGTCCCTTGCCGAACCTCAAAGCGCAACGAGTGTATCCGGAAGTACTATGTACTCCAACTGTAGCTAGCACTGTAACTTCTCTCTCAAACACGAGTGCTATAACAACAACAACTGCAACAGTAACAAACGCTCATCCGATTGCATCGTTGGCTTCAACTAAGTCAGCAAAGCTCTCTGCATTGTCAACAAGGAAAAGTTCTACCGTACAGATTGGCATGGATCGCTACATACAAATTAAGTTTAAATTAAGCTCCCAAAATTTAGTAATAGGTATCCAAGCCACAAAATCTGAAAGTAACAGATTTGCCATCCTCGCAGAAAATCCATATATACCTGCATCTAACAACCATCTCACTAAAATAACTTAGGTTGCCACTTATTTTTATCAGAGAGAAGACCTCTTAAGCTCTCGTCAACAAAATAGTTTACTTGATTAAGTAAGATAACTTCGACGTTATTCCTCTATCTAAACGTAACATCCAAGAGACAAAACGGAAGATAACTTCAGAACGCTGACCACGTTCATCACTGATAATAACCGAAACTTCTACACTTTGCAACTTAAAAGCAGCAAAGGCCTGCAAGTGGTTCTCAAAGGTATTAAACCAGATGTAAGCCCTACTGATATTAAAGAAGCGCTGAAGGTACAGCACTTCAATACTAAGTCGGTAATCAATATTTATAACAAAGAAAAAAAGCCGCAAACAAAGTTCAGAATCGAACTCGAGCCGGATTCACACGCACTTAAGAAGAACGAAGTGCATCCAATCTATGAAATCCAGCTTCTACTGCACCACAGAATCACACAAGAGGAAACGACAAGTCAAGAGTACGACATATATATAGAGTATGTGGGGAGCTCTACGATTCCGCTAGGTGCCCATTTAATAGGGATTACTCCAGTACCAAGAAGTGTGTACAATGCCTTAATCAACGAGTGTCTACAGCACATCTAAAAAATATATGGAGAACTTTTTTGCATCTCCCCCCCACCCTCACAGCACCAAAACAATAAGGAATTCATGACATCTATGCGCAGGACTATGCAAGACCTCACGCGCAATCAAAATCTTTTGCTGCAAATGCTTGCATCCCAACAATTAAAATAATGGCTCCTCTTAAAATGGTCCTATGAAACGCCAATGGCGTAAGACGACACAAATACGAAATTACTTAATTTGTCCATAATGAGCATATCGACGTAATGTTCCTTGCTGAAGCACATCTTGCAAACCAGTACAATTATCAAATACAGATCTACACCTTCTATGGCGCAAACCATTCAGACGGGAAACCACACGGTGGTACTGGAGTTTTGATTAGAAAACATATAAAACAGGCCTTTCGCGATTACTTTACCACAGATTACCTGCAAACAACATCTGTTGACATACTCGCGCCCAATTGCAATCTAACTCTTGCCGCGGTGTACTGCCCGAATACGAATTTATGCACTTCTTCAATACGATGCGTGAACGTTTCATATCAGCAGGTGACTACAATAGCAAACACACACACTGGGGATCTCGGGTCGTGACCCCTAAAGGTAATCATCTGTATAACGCTATCACTAAGCTAGAAACAAACTATACTTCGTTTCCCCGGGCCGACGAACATACTGGCCAACAGACCCGAAAAAGTTGTTGGATCCTGTTAAACCTGTCCTGTTAAACCTTTCCCAACGCACGGAGATTCAGGACCAACCGCAAACATTAGCTCACACATCGCACTCAATCCAAGACTCCACGGAACAGACGACGTGGACCATGTTATTCACCATCTAGAGACTGTTCTCGTTACAAACGCACTGCCTAGGCTGAAAAAAGTTCAAGTGCACAGATAGAGCAGCTAGTTAAGGAAAAACGTCGCTGTAGACGAGAATGGCGAACCCACAGATCGCTATCCGCTAAACATAATCTTACAGAAGCCTCTCAAAGATTATCCAATACATTAAAACAAGAAGAGGACTGCAGCCAACGCCGCTACATAGAGTAATTATCTCCCTCTAGCACGAAATACCCATTATGGAAGCTCACCTAACACTACACCCACCGGTAGAAGCTATTAAGCCAATCAGAAACTTTGCAGGCAAGTGGGCACGCAGCGACAAAGACAGAGCAACAAAATGTAATTCAACCAAACCCTGCTACGACTGCATTTGCACTACCACATCTACCAGATGACTACCAGAGGACGCATTCTTCAATATTATTTAGTCCGCACGATATAACTAAAATAATTAAAGAATAACTGAAACCCAAGAAGTCACCAGGACACGATCGAATTAACCAAAAAATGATAATTGAGCTCCCTCAATGCGCAGTTCACACAATCTGCTTGTTATTTAATGCGATAACTAAACTTGGCTACTTTCCAGACAGATGAAAGAAATCTATCATAATCATGATACCTAAGCCCGGAAAGGATCACTTGGTTCCCGCATTTTCTATCGTACCTACCGAAACTTTTCCAAAATGCCTACTGGGGTACATCATGCCATACCTGAACAATCAGAGCAGAATACCAACATACCAATTTGGCTTTCGTGGAAAGGACGGAACCATCGAGCAAGTTAATTGAATTACGTCAACTATTCGCACAGCATTTGAACATCGAGAATATTGTTCAGTGATTTTTTTTGACGTAGCTCAAGCCTTTGACAAACTCTGGCTAGATGGTCTAATGTACAAAATGAAAACAATGCTCCCAAAGTGCAGTTACAACCTTTTAGAATCGTACCTCTTCAACAGAACATTCTATGTGTGATGCAACTTGGCGATGTCTGAAGTCCTCACCACAATAGCTGCAGTTCCTCAAGGTACTTGTCATCAGTGTACTTGTTCCTACACTATATTTACTCTACACAGCAGACATTCCTACAAGCAGCAAATTGGTACTATCCACATTCGCCGATGACACCGCGATCATCATTTGCTCCAAATGCCCTTCACGAGCAACAGAACAACTGATCTCCTATCTGGCTGATATCGAAAGTTGGCACGTTAAGTTCACCCTTAACAGACAAGACTGTCCTTCACCCCCACTTAATGGTATCACAATCCCACAATCAGCGGAGGTTACTTACGTCGGTGTATGTTACACCTAGACAGACGGCTTACCTGGCGCAGGTACATAGAGAAAAAAAGAACATCTCTAATTCTGAGGGCTAAAAACCTCCACTGGGTCATCCGGTCATACTCTTCATTAGCCACGACTACAAGGTCTTACTATACAATACAGTTTTAAAGCCAATATGGACTTATGGCACCGAGCTGTGAGGGACTGCCAGTCACAGCAACATCGACATCATGCAAAGGGCTCAATCTAAGATTCTTAAAACTATCACCGTGGCACCTTGGTACTTTCGGAACGAATACATTCACAAGGATCTGAACATTCCACTCGTCAGAGATGTTATAGCCCAATATAGAGTTAGATACCAAAACAAGTTCCGTGCCCACCCAAACCATCTCGCGAGAGACTTATTGCGACAATTTGATAAGTCCCGCCTTCGTTGTAACGACATGCCAACCCAGCGAATATAATTTAGTGGCCCATACACTACATCCCAGTTACAGTCGTAACATGTACCAAACATAGAATTTAAGATTTGTAATACTTTTTGTTAGACCCGTAAGAGAAGATTCAATAAATAAAGCCAAGTTAAAACATGTAAGAAGTCTGAAGTCGTGTATACCCGACTTCGAGAGCCCCTTTGCCTACATATACAGCCATACACACACATACTCATACATTCACACAGTTCTGCACGTAATTAGCCATTGCGCGTACCTTTTAACCCCCCACGCTCTATATCGCGGTACTTATTGTTGTATAACTTCCGTGTTTATTGTTCAATTTCAACGAAATTCACAACGTAGATTAGGAATAGTCTACTTAATATGTGTAAGAAAAAATAAAATAAAATTCGTTCGGTTAAAAAATGTGCCTTAAATTTGATTTTTCAAATTGCGGTGGTCAGGGGAGAAAATTCGAATATCTAAAATGAACTTGTATAGCGTACTAACATAACGAATCTAGATGCCAAATTTCGTTGAAATAGCTCTTATTTTTCGAGCACTATTTTACCCCCCCGGTCCAAATAACGCAACTTTTGATGATGAATAACTTCCGAGTTTTTTAATCAATCTTACCCAGATTCACAACATCGATCAAGAGCAGTCTAATTATGATGTGTGCCAAAAAGTAAATTTGATCGGTTGAAAATTGTGCTTAATAATCGTTTTTATCGATTTGCGGGGGTCAGGGGAGGAAATTGAAAAATCTAAAACAAACTCGTATAGCGTACAAACATAACGAATCTAGATGCCAAATTTCGTTGCTGTAGCTGTCTGTCCGTATGAACGCCTGTTTCTCAGAGACTATAAGAGCTAGAGCAACCAAACTTGAAATCTAGATTCGTTATGTTCGTACGCTGTACAAGTTTGTTTTTGATTTTTCAATTTCCTCCCCTGACCACCGCAATTCGAAAAAAACGATTATTAAGCACAATTTTCAACCGATCAAATTTATTTTTGGCACACATCATAATTAGACCACTCTTGATCGATGTTGTGAATCTGGGTAAGATTGATCAAAAATCTCGGAAGTTATAGATCAGCAAAAGTGGTGTTATGGGCCCCGGGGGGGGGGTAATGTAGTGCGCGCAAAATAAGAGCTAGAGCAACGAAATTTGGAACGTAGATTTGTTATGTTCGTACGCTATACGAGTTTGTTTTAGATTTTCGAATTTCCTCCCCTGACCTACCGCAATTCGAAAAAAACGATTATTAAGCACAATTTTCAACCGATCAAATTTATTTTTGGCACACATCATAATTAGACCATTCTTGATCGATGTTGTGAATCTGGGTAAGATTGATCTAAAATCTCGGAAGTTATACATCATCAAAAGTGGCGTTATGTGCCCCGGGGGGGTATAGTAGTGCGCGCAAAATAAGAGCTAGAGCAACGAAATTTGGAACGTATATTTGTTATGTTTGTACGCTATACGAGTTTGTTTTAGAATTTTCAATTTCCTTCCCTGACCCCCGCAATTTGAAAAAATCGATTTTCAGATACAATTTTTAACCGATCAAATTTCTTTTACGCACACATATTAAGTAGACCATTCTTCATCTAACGTTGTGAATTTCGTTAAAATTGAACAATAAACACGGAAGTTATACAACATTAAGTACCGCGATATAGTGCGTGGGGGGTTAAAAGGTGCGCGCAATGGCTAAGTACGTGCAGAACTGTGTGTATGTATGAGTATGTGTGTGTATGGCTGTATATGTAGGCAAAGGGGCTCTCGTAGTCGGGTACACTCGACTACAGACTTCTTACTTGTTAGTGTTGGTTTTTACCAATAGGAGCGACTGCTCCCCTGGTGTTGCTTTATTCAGAATGATCTTATGAATGAATGAGCTAACCCGAACATACCATGCTTATATCTGAGTATTTTATTTATGTATGCAGAAGGCATGCATATGTTATGTATTGGTTGACCACTTGAGCTGCTAAAATGCATGCTCAGCATTCCCACGCGCCGCGATCAGCTTGTATATAAGCAACGGATCGTATTACTCGTGCGCTGGAATGTTTACATAATTCTATGTGGTCTTCTTGGGTATTTATATATTTATATACATCATGACAAAGTGTCACCATGTATTATACTCTTTGCCTTAAGGCAATGGTAGGGTAGATATGCTACACCTCCCTTTTTAAAGAAATGACGTAATACATGTAGTCATTTAGAGTTAGTCTTAATGTATTGTATTTAATATTAAAAGTAAATTAATGTGTATTAGAAAAGGTTTTACTCTTTTTATTAAAACATTTGTATGTGTCGCAAAATACAAGTTTTTTTATTGAGTATGAATAGAATTTAATTAAGAATAGACTAAAATTTTTCAGTCTCGTATGTCAATTATATCAAAATAAAAATAAAAAAACTTGTATTTTCGATAACATACAAATGTTTTAATAAAAAGTAGATAAAACCTTTTCTATATACACATTAATTCACTTTTAATATTAAATACAATACATTAAGACTGACTCTAAATGACTACATGTATTACGTCATTTCTTTAAAAAGGGAGGTGTAGCATATCTACCCTACCATTGCCTTAAGGCAAAGAGTATAATACATGGTGACACTTTGTCATGATGTATATAAATATATAAATACCCAAGAAGACCACATAGAATTATGTAAACATTGCAGCGCACGAGTAATACGATCCGTTGCTTATATACAAGCTGATCGCGGCGCGTGGGAATGCTGAGCATGCATTTTAGCAGCTCAAGTGGTCAACCAATACATAACATGTGCATGCCTTCTGCATACATAAATAAAATACTCAGATATAAGCATGGTATGTTCGGGTTAGCTCATTCATTCATAAGATCATTCTGAATAAAGCAACACCAGGGGAGCAGTCGCTCCTATTGGTAAAAACCAACACTAACAAGTAAGAAGTCTGTAGTCGAGTGTACCCGTCTACGAGAGCCCCTTTGCCTACATATACAGCCATACACACACATACTCATACATACACACAGTTCTGCACGTACTTAGCCATTGCGCGCACCTTTTAACCCCCCACGCTCTATATCGCGGTACTTAATGTTGTATAACTTCCGTGTTATTGTTCAATTTTAACGAAATTCACAACGTAGATGAAGAATGGTCTACTTAATATGTGTGCGTAAAAGAAATTTGATCGGTTAAAAATTGTATCTGAATAATCGATTTTTTCAAATTGCGGGGGTCAGGGAAGGAAATTGAAAAATCTAAAACAAACTCGTATAGCGTACAAACATAACAAATATACGTTCCAAATTTCGTTGCTCTAGCTCTTATTTTGCGCGCACTACTATACCCCCCCGGGGCCCAATAACGCCACTTTTGATGATCTATAACTTCCGAGATTTTTAGATCAATCTTACCCAGATTCACAACATCGATCAAGAGTGGTCTAATTATGATGTGTGCCAAAAATAAATTTGATCGGTTGAAAATTGTGCTTAATAATCGTTTTTTTCGATTTGCGTGGGTCAGGGGAGGAAATTCGAAAAATCTAAAACAAACTCGTATAGCGTACGAACATAACAAATCTACGTTCCAAATTTCGTTGCTCTAGCTCTTATTTTGCGCGCGCTACTATACCCCCCCGGGGCCCAAAACGCCACTTTTGATGATCTATAACTTCCGAGATTTTTGATCAATCTTACCCAGATTCACAACATCGATCAAGAATGGTCTAATTATGATGTGTGCCAAAAATAAATTTGATCGGTTGAAAATTGTGCTTTATAATCGTTTTTTTCGATTTGCGGGGGTCAGGGGACGAAATTCAAAAATCAAAAACAAACTCGTATAACCTACGAACATAACGAATCTAGATTTCAAGTTTGGTTGCTCTAGCTCTTATAGTCTCTGAGAAACAGGCGTTCATACGGACGGACGGACGGACGGAGGACAGACAGACGGACAGGGCTAGATGATCTCGTCTTGTCGTCCTGATTCAGAATATATATACTTTATGGGGTCTCCGATGATTATTTCTATGTGTTACATACTTTTGGATTTTGCATATTTCCAATAGCTCCGCTTTGCTCTTTTTTTACAAAAAGGCAAAGGGGCTAAAAAACAAGAGAATTTATTTGTACACATCATACACAGACATCAGATAGTGAATCTGGGTAAGATTGATTTAAAAACTCGGAAGTTATTCAGTCATCAAAAGTTGCGTTATCTGGACCGCGGGGGGTAAAATAGTGCGCGAAAAATAAGAGCTAGAGCAACGAAATTTGGAATCTAGATTCGTTATGTTCGTACGCTATACAAGTTTGTTTTAGATTATTCGAATTTCCTCCCCTGACCACCGCAATTCGAAAAAATCAATTTTAAGGTACAATTTTTAACCGATCGAAATTTATTTTTCGCACACATATTAAGTAGACTATTCTTCATCTACGTTGTGAATTTCGTTGAAATTGAACAATAAACACGGAAGTTATACAACAATAAGTACCGCGATATAGAGCGTGGGGGGCTAAAAGGTGCGCGCAATGGCTAAGTACGTGCAGAACTGTGTGTATGTATGAGTATGTGTGTGTATGGCTGTATATGTAGGCAAAGGGGCTCTCGTAGTCGGGTACACTCGACTACAGACTTCTTACTTGTTTTTTTAACTTGGCTTTATTTATTGAATCTTCTCTTACGGGTCTAACAAAAAGTATTACAAATCTTAAATTCTATGTTTGGTACATGTTACGACTGTAACTGGGATGTAGTGTATGGGCCACTAAATTATATTCGCTGGGTTGGCATGTCGTTACAACGAAGGCGGGACTTATCAAATTGTCGCAATAAGTCTCTCGCGAGATGGTTTGGGTGGGCACGGAACTTGTTTTGGTATCTAACTCTATATTGGGCTATAACATCTCTGACGAGTGGAATGTTCAGATCCTTGTGAATGTATTCGTTCCGAAAGTACCAAGGTGCCACGGTGATAGTTTTAAGAATCTTAGATTGAGCCCTTTGCATGATGTCGATGTTGCTGTGACTGGCAGTCCCTCACAGCTCGGTGCCATAAGTCCATATTGGCTTTAAAACTGTATTGTATAGTAAGACCTTGTAGTCGTGGCTAATGAAGAGTATGACCGGATGACCCAGTGGAGGTTTTTAGCCCTCAGAATTAGAGATGTTCTTTTTTTCTCTATGTACCTGCGCCAGGTAAGCCGTCTGTCTAGGTGTAACATACACCGACGTAAGTAACCTCCGCTGATTGTGGGATTGTGATACCATTAAGTGGGGGTGAAGGACAGTCTTGTCTGTTAAGGGTGAACTTAACGTGCCAACTTTCGATATCAGCCAGATAGGAGATCAGTTGTTCTGTTGCTCGTGAAGGGCATTTGGAGCAAATGATGATCGCGGTGTCATCGGCGAATGTGGATAGTACCAATTTGCTGCTTGTAGGAATGTCTGCTGTGTAGAGTAAATATAGTGTAGGAACAAGTACACTGATGACAAGTACCTTGAGGAACTGCAGCTATTGTGGTGAGGACTTCAGACATCGCCAAGTTGCATCACACATAGAATGTTCTGTTGAAGAGGTACGATTCTAAAAGGTTGTAACTGCACTTTGGGAGCATTGTTTTCATTTTGTACATTAGACCATCTAGCCAGACTTTGTCAAAGGCTTGAGCTACGTCAAGAAAGATCACTGAGCAATATTCTCGATGTTCAAATGCCGTGCGAATAGTTGACGTTATTCGATTGACTTGCTCGATGGTTCCGTCCTTTCCACGGAAGCCAAATTGGTGTGTTGGTATTCTGCTCTGATTGTTCAGGTATGGCATGATGTACCCCAGTAGGCATTTTGGAAAAGTTTCGGTAGGTACGATAGAAAATGCGGGAACCAAGTGATCCTTTCCGGGCTTAGGTATCATGATTATGATAGATTTCTTTCATCTGTCTGGAAAGTAGCCAAGTTTAGTTATCGCATTAAATAACAAGCAGATTGTGTGAACTGCGCATTGAGGGAGCTCAATTATCATTTTTTGGTTAATTCGGTCGTGTCCTGGTGACTTCTTGGGTTTCAGTTATTCTTTAATTATTTTAGTTATATCGTGCGGACTAAATAATATTGAAGAATGCGTCCTCTGGTAGTCATCTGGTAGATGTGGTAGTGCAAATGCAGTCGTAGCAGGGTTTGGTTGAATTACATTTTGAGGTGCGTGGCTCTGTCTTTGTCGCTGCGTGCCCACTTGCCTGCAAAGTTTCTGATTGGCTTAATAGCTTCTACCGGTGGGTGTAGTGTTAGGTGAGCTTCCATAATGGGTATTTCGTGCTAGAGGGAGATAATTACTCTATGTAGCGGCGTTGGCTGCAGTCCTCTTCTTGTTTTAATGTATTGGATAATCTTTGAGAGGCTTCTGTAAGATTATGTTTAGCGGATAGCGATCTGTGGGTTCGCCATTCTCGTCTACAGCGACGTTTTTCCTTAACTAGCTGCTCTATCTGTGCACTTGAACTTTTTTCAGCCTAGGCAGTGCGTTTGTAACGAGAACAGTCTCTAGATGGTGAATAACATGGTCCACGTCGTCTGTTCCGTGGAGTCTTGGATTGAGTGCGATGTGTGAGCTAATGTTTGCGGTTGGTCCTGAATCTCCGTGCGTTGGGAAAGGTTTAACAGGACAGGTTTAACAGGATCCAACAACTTTTTCGGGTCTGTTGGCCAGTATGTTCGTCGGCCCGGGGAAACGAAGTATAGTTTGTTTCTAGCTTAGTGATAGCGTTATACAGATGATTACCTTTAGGGGTCACGACCCGAGATCCCCAGTGTGTGTGTTTGCTATTGTAGTCACCTGCTGATATGAAACGTTCACGCATCGTATTGAAGAAGTGCATAAATTCGTATTCGGGCAGTACACCGCGGCAAGAGTTAGATTGCAATTGGGCGCGAGTATGTCAACAGATGTTGTTTGCAGGTAATCTGTGGTAAAGTAATCGCGAAAGGCCTGTTTTATATGTTTTCTAATCAAAACTCCAGTACCACCGTGTGGTTTCCCGTCTGAATGGTTTGCGCCATAGAAGGTGTAGATCTGTATTTGATAATTGTACTGGTTTGCAAGATGTGCTTCAGCAAGGAACATTACGTCGATATGCTCATTATGGACAAATTAAGTAATTTCGTATTTGTGTCGTCTTACGCCATTGGCGTTTCATAGGACCATTTTAAGAGGAGCCATTATTTTAATTGTTGGGATGCAAGCATTTGCAGCAAAAGATTTTGATTGCGCGTGAGGTCTTGCATAGTCCTGCGCATAGATGTCATGAATTCCTTATTGTTTTGGTGCTGTGAGGGTGGGGGGGAGATGCAAAAAAGTTCTCCATATATTTTTTAGATGTGCTGTAGACACTCGTTGATTAAGGCATTGTACACACTTCTTGGTACTGGAGTAATCCCTATTAAATGGGCACCTAGCGGAATCGTAGAGCTCCCCACATACTCTATATATATGTCGTACTCTTGACTTGTCGTTTCCTCTTGTGTGATTCTGTGGTGCAGTAGAAGCTGGATTTCATAGATTGGATGCACTTCGTTCTTCTTAAGTGCGTGTGAATCCGGCTCGAGTTCGATTCTGAACTTTGTTTGCGGCTTTTTTTCTTTGTTATAAATATTGATTACCGACTTAGTATTGAAGTGCTGTACCTTCAGCGCTTCTTTAATATCAGTAGGGCTTACATCTGGTTTAATACCTTTGAGAACCACTTGCAGGCCTTTGCTGCTTTTAAGTTGCAAAGTGTAGAAGTTTCGGTTATTATCAGTGATGAACGTGGTCAGCGTTCTGAAGTTATCTTCCGTTTTGTCTCTTGGATGTTACGTTTAGATAGAGGAATAACGTCGAAGTTATCTTACTTAATCAAGTAAACTATTTTGTTGACGAGAGCTTAAGAGGTCTTCTCTCTGATAAAAATAAGTGGCAACCTAAGTTATTTTAGTGAGATGGTTGTTAGATGCAGGTATATATGGATTTTCTGCGAGGATGGCAAATCTGTTACTTTCAGATTTTGTGGCTTGGATACCTATTACTAAATTTTGGGAGCTTAATTTAAACTTAATTTGTATGTAGCGATCCATGCCAATCTGTACGGTAGAACTTTTCCTTGTTGACAATGCAGAGAGCTTTGCTGACTTAGTTGAAGCCAACGATGCAATCGGATGAGCGTTTGTTACTGTTGCAGTTGTTGTTGTTATAGCACTCGTGTTTGAGAGAGAAGTTACAGTGCTAGCTACAGTTGGAGTACATAGTACTTCCGGATACACTCGTTGCGCTTTGAGGTTCGGCAAGGGACAAGTCCGGATCGACGGTGAGCAAGGCCGCACTCAGTCGATTGTTGTTGATACATTTGAAGAGCGCGGGGTTAGCGATCTGATTTGGATAGCACTAAGTTTGGCGTTTTGCGCGGGTTGAGAAATATATACGAAAAGTAAGCGTTGTTACGCTGCTAAGAGAGACGGCGTTCGTCTTCCTCACACTGACGCATAGCCCAAACATCGTTTTGGCTCATTGTTTTGGGCGCTATCAGCGTTATTTTCGCTTCAGCACACAAGAAATCAGTGTTTCGTTTTTAAGCCCCTTTGGCATAAAAAAGAGAAAAACGGACCTAATGGAAACTTGAAAAATCCAAAAGTATGTAACAGATAGAAATCGGAGACCCCATACACAACTTAGTGAAAATAATCGTCAAGTAAATAAAGAAACTGGTACATAATTTCCATTTTGATGTTTCAATTTTCTCCCATGACCACTGCAATACGAAACAGGTAAGAAGTCTGTACCCGACTACGAGAGCCCCTTTGCCTACATACACAGCCATACAAACACTTCTGCTCATATTTTAAGCCTTTTAGCCCCCGCGCTATATTGCGCGATATTTAATGTTCTGTAACTTCCATGTTTATTGTTTAGAGTTAACGAAATTTACAACGTAGATCAGGAATGCTCTAGCTCTAATTTTGCGCGCACCGCTTAAACCCCCCGGGCACAATAACACCACTTTTAATGATGTATAACTTCCGAGTTTTGTGATCAATCTTACCCAGATTCACAACATCGATCAAAAATGGTCTAATTATGATGTGTGCCAAAAATAAATTTGATCGGTTGAAAATTGTGCTTAATAATCGATTTTTTTCGAATGGCGGTGGTCAGGGGAAGAAATTCAAAAATCAAAAACAAGCTCGTATAACCAACGAACATAACGAATCTAGATTTCAAGTTTGATTGCTCTGAGAAATAGGCTTTCATACAGACGGATAGACGGACAGAGAGACAGACGGACAGAGCTAGATCGATTCAGGTAGTCGTCCTGATCAAGAATATATATACTTTATGGGGTCTCCGATGATTATTTCTATGTGTTACATACTTGTCGATTGTGCACATTTCCAATAGCTCCGCTTTGCTTCTTTTTTACAAAAAGGCAAAGGGGCTAAAAATAAAAGATTTTTCGGGTTTTAAAAATTTTTTTCATTGAGCATATAACTTTTTACAACCTAACAACTGTCAGTATACGAGCACTAAAATTTTTAAGTCACTTTGAGTGATCGATCAAAGAAGGAACAGAAAAGAAAAGTTATGCCTGGACTTTTAGCAGGCATGTATGATTATATCGGTTATGTTCGGACTTCAACCAAATATAAAATAATGCCCAACTTTTATTTGCATGCTATGCGCTAATGCAGGCGGGAACACTTCCTATAATTCTGCGATTATGCAGAATACGGCCCATGGGAAAAGGTATATAAGTTGGTTGTTAAGTGGATTAATGTTGGTCGTTACGTCGTGCCAACTGTACCCAGCGAACTAAAGACCATCGTGGAGTCCGTCTTTCCCCATAGACCAGCTCTGGAGAATAACCATCCAACGAGCAGTATCTACGATGTTCTTAGTCTCGGTTAGGCCCCAGGGACGGATGCTGCCCCAAACAGGGCTCTGAAGATTACCTTATTCCTGCACTCTTCGGAGCTTGCAAAGCTGTTTCGTACCTGCTTGCTAGAGGGAGTCTTGCATCCATATGAAAGGTGCAAAATCTTGTCTTGCTACCAATCCGGCTTCCGAACACAGTTGGCAAATTCTTGGAGAATATTATTTATTTCAGGATGGAATAGGCTATTAATGAGTCACTAGGCCTAGCTCGTAACCACTTTGGCTTCCGAAAAGCGAGGTCAACGATTTATGTCATCAGCATCGTCGTGAACATATCTGATAAAGCGATTAAAAGAACTAAATGGGCTAGAGGTGCAAAAAGGTATTGCCTTATTATCACGCTCGACCTTTAATAGACTTTTAACGCGGCCAGATGGGACGTTAACTGGATGCTCTGACCAGCTTCCGTGTCTCAGAATACCTCAGAAAGGTAGTTAGGAGTTATTTTTCTGAGAAAGTGGTCCAGTTAATCATAAACAAAGGTCTGGCGTCACACCTGGTATCTGCTAGTGTCCAGCAAGGACCAGTTCTGCACACGTTGCTATGGAATATAATGTACGATGGTGTACTGCGAAAGGTACAACTGAAACAATTGGACGTGTTTATCGATGGTTGGCCGCATCAGTCTTGAAGTTAAAGGCCCATTAAACAAAGTAGGTACTGGTCAGTAGCTGTGCAGATCAAAGTAGGCGATACCCACATAACAAACGTAACAACAAAAACGGGCAATAAAGTATCTCGGAGTCATGGTTAATACGAGAATGTCCTTTCAAGAACACTTACATTGTGTTCATAAAAAGGCAGCAGACTCCACGCGCGCGCTTTACAGAGTTCTGCTCAACACGTGTAGCCTGAAGCAACAGAGTCGTCGTTTGCTGATGAGCGTCACAAAAGCTATGATTTTATTTGCAGCAGGTATGGTACGATATGGTACGGTCAACCTATCGCCTCTGCGCTATTCGAGTTAACTTTGCCTTCAAAACATTCTCTGATGATCTTGTTAGTGCGAGCATACTACAAATCGAGGACCTTACCAAAGAAGCAAAGGTGACCTTAGCGCCCACCTATGAGACCGTTCCTGCAATCTTGCGCACCGTTGGCAGTTACGCTGGGATACCTCGCAAATGGGTCGATAGACGCACCGATTGATCCCAAATCTTGGAGTTTGTCCTGGAAGAAGACATGGCGAAGCTAGCTTCTAACTAACACAGCTTCTGTCTGGCCATGGCTGATACAGATAAATGACCCAATTGTGGGCCGGATGGTGCTCGAGGATGCGCATCACGTTATGCTGCAAATGCGGCCGATTTTCAGCACCACGGACGGCATCATAGAGAGTGCAATTGGAAGCCCTATCACGCTAGATAACATCGTACCCGCAATGCTGGAGGCGCCCAAGAAATGCGATGCAGTCAGTGCATTTTGCGGACTACAGTCCTGAATCAGCTAAGGCAAGCTGAGCGACCATAGAAGAGCGGCATGAAAACGTGGAGAGAAAGTATGTGTATTGCGAAGCAATGCTGTGCGGCCGTACCGCAAACAAGATGCCTACTACTCCACGTAACTTGGTTGCTTGTTAACTTGATAAATTGTTACCTAATTGTAATAATTAAAATTTATAAGCAAATGAATATAAAAAAACCGTAAGTGTTTGGCTGTAAGCACTCTTGGAACGAAATACAATACAAAATCGCGATTTACATCCAGCCTGCAACTTATTATTAACGAAGCACAATTACTTAACATTAACATATGAAGCTGTTGCGAGCGCCTTTTAGCCATCTCCCTCTCTATAAGGGAATACTTAATATTCAATAGATTCCGTGTTTCTTAATCAATCTTCTCAATTCGTCCGTCTGTTCGTCTAAGATTCAGAGACAATTGTGATTCCTTATATTCTTTATATTCTATAAGATATAATTCCTTATATTCTACAGGACTTTATGTTTGCTTTTTGAAATTCCTTCCCTGATTCCAACTTGATCTACGTTGTGAAGTTCACCTTCTAATATATATTAGTTATACTGGTTATATAAATTCAAGTGTGATCATAATTTGGTTTAATTTAAAGAGGGTTTAATTCTGATTGGAATAATT
>JBAMBS010002391.1:0-16383 GCA_037044455.1 Zygothrica quintamaculata | reverse complement strand
GCTTTAAAATGTATTTTATGTGTCCCTTGAATATTGAGTGCGATGACTTGTAGGCAGGCAAAAATTTTGGTGACGTTGGCACTACGACGATGCTTTTATGGCATAATTTTTGGCTATGTCATGGTGTTTTTACAGTCGGGCCGAAAACTTTGACTGCCAATGCTCTCCAAGGGTAAGACAAGCGACACACACACAGAGAAAGAGAGAGAGAGAGAGGGAGGTGGTGAGTGGGGTGAGTGGGAGAATAGTCATAAAGCAACCCAAATATTTTACATATAAACGACCGCAAGCAGACGTCAGAGTCGTGGCGCTCCGAAGGATACTGAAACCGAAGAGGTGTAAGCTAGACGCTGTCGCCATTGCTCCCATAACTTTTATTCAAATTTTTTTTCTTTTTCTTTTTTATTATTATTATTATTTTTTTTTTTTTTGGAGATTTTTGGACTTTTGCCCATAAAAACGACGACAGGCTAAAATAGGTAAAAATAACTTCATTGAACGACCTTGCCATATACCTTGCCATTCATAGAACAGTTTTGCCTTTTGTCGCCGTCTGCAAGTTTTAAATCCGAGCCAAAGTTATGCCTGACAGAGTATAAATCCTTGATATTGATCCTTGCTATATGTCTTTAACAAATTTATATCGCTAACGGAAAACAAGCTGCCTTCATGGCTTCATTTTGATAAACTTCCATATGGCAACCTAAGACCTTGTCCGACATAAACTTTTTTCTCCTTTTTTCCCCTTTTTATTTTGTTGCCAAGGATTGTAAGTAACGTTTAGTACAGGACTATTCAAAATTACAATCCGTATGTAGGAAAGGAAACTTTTATAACATTGTTAGTTTTCTTTTCTAGTTTTTTTTTTAATTTTTTTGTACTTTTTGGTTTTTCATTCTCTCGTTTTATTTTTTTTTTTTTCATTTTTTCCCCTGACCTGCTTAAAACGGAACTATAAATCTGTAGACCAAACAAAATGCTAGTAAAAGCTGCAGTAGAATAATCACAAAGTAGAGATTAAAATGTTGCAACTGAGCTGACTAAGATGAGTATAGGGATAGGAATAGGGATAAGGATGAGTATAGGTAAAGGGGTAAGAGATGAGACGATGATGTGCACAGTAAGTAAATCATATGTAAACGTTGTGGGAATGGAAAAGATATGGCAAAAACGAGAAAAAAAATGTTGCAAAGGAAACTTAAATGAAAACCTGGCTGAAAGTTTATCTTTGGACCAAGAGTTTAAAGAACTGGCATAGAAAAACTTACCTAAAATTAAGTGTAAAACCTATGACTATACTTTTACAAGTAGTAGCATATCTATAAAGAGGTTAAAGTTCATGCTGACGGAAACATCAGCTAAAATGTGTTTAATGTTGTGTGTAGGCAATCTAAGGTTCACATATGATTTTTATACTCAATTTATACTGAAGAATGTCTGTAGTTAAACTGCTGGCACGAAGCCTAAAAAGCTGCTTAATTTTTATACTATTTCTTAAGCTTTTATCGATTTCGATTTCACTGCAAAGTTTTGCCATCATTTTTGTGCTGCTTATCGATAAAAGTCAGCGAGCAAATCGGATTTGTGTTTAAATTTTTGTCTTAGGTGTAAAAGTAATAGTAGTAGTAGTAGTAGTAGAGAAAAGAAGTCAAAATGCATAGAGGAAAGTAGAAAGAGTATGGAATAAAATGCAAAAGTAGTAGAAAAACTAAAGCGAAAATGGTGCCAAGTTAAAAGCGCGTAAAACGATTTACCGCTGCTTGACGAAGGGCTTAGTACTTCTTTGCGACAATGCTCACAGCATTAGAAGACAACAGACAACGGACAGCAGACAGCAGACAGCAGACAACAGACAACGGCAATTGTTGCTGACTAGAAACGCGAATAAAAACAAAACCAAAATGAATGAAAATGGAAATAAAATAAAACAACAACAACATAAGCATGAGTTTAAGTATCCTAGACCATACTTAGGTAGCAACTGCAACGGTAAAGGTAACGGTTACAGAAACAGGGACTACCAGAATGCCGTGCAACATAAATCTTGGCAAATCGCGGCGGGTGCAAAGTGCACCACAAAATGGCGAAAATTGCACGAAAAGCTAAGTAACAAAAGCTGCAAAAATAGCTCCAGACAGACCTCAACGTAACCATTGGGACTGACTGCATTCTACCTGCATCATGGTATGGTTAGACTAAAATCTAACCGGACAGCTAACATTGCCCAGGAAACACTGGCACATGCTCCAAATCGCTATAGTTTTCCTTCTTCTCCTTCTGCTTCTTCTACCATTTCCCATTTTTTTTCGTTTTTTTTTTGTCGTATTTTATTTTATTTTTTAGTTTTCCAAGTGAGAAATTTAGTGCTCTTAAAATTTAGTTGCACGTTTCTAGCAATTCAGTTGGCCAACGTTTTGCAGCTGACTTTTGGTCATAGAGTCAACTTGAGTGCTGTGTAACATTGCAACATGCAACTTGAAGGTACCATTTGCAACACAATATATAACAATTATAAGGTGTGTATCAAAGTGCTGTGTGTGACTTATATACAAGATATTTTAAATATTTTATTTATTTATATAAAAACATATTTAAATAAATTAAAAAATTTTAGCATGACTTTTTAATATATTATTTAATATATTTTTTTATTTATTAATTACTTTAATTGTTTATATTTAAAATTTGTAATATTATTTATTTATTTTATTTATTTTTTTTAAATTATTTATATACTTTTTAAATTAAAAAATAATAAAAATAGTTTTTTTAACTTTTAACTTTTTTAAAATAATTTTCAGAAATATTTGTATATTTATTTTATATTTTTTTAAAATTATTTTTATATTTAACTTTTTTAATTATTTATATATTTATATAAAATAATTTTAAAAATTATTATAAATATATATATAATAATATATATATAATATTTTATTAATATATAAAATATTAATTTACAATAATTTTTAAAATGATTTACATGTTTTTCTTTAATGAATTATTTAGGTTATTTATTTATTTAAAATATAATTAAAAAGTTTCCCAAACTTTTTTTATTTTTTATAAATTCTTTATTATTAATATTAATTTGAATAATTTATTTTAATAATTATTTTTGATTTTTAATATTATTTTAATTTTTATTTTAAATATTTTATTTTATTTTTTTATTTATTTTATTTTTTTATTTAAATCATTAAAGCAATATTTTTCTAGTATTTCAGATCTGTTTCACATGTGGATCAATCCATAAGATAGGGTATTTATTAGTCGCAATAACTTTTTGTGGAATATTAATATATAATAAATATAATGTGCTGCATATTGCTTGCATTTGCTTTAAAACAACAACATTGTGTAAAAGTTTTGCCTACTTGCAACCTACGGCAATGACTCTAGCCGCAGCTGCCCCTTCCACTCCACATGCTGCACCACTGTCACAGTTTACCACAGCAGGCAACAGCGGGAGTTGAAATTAACATGAAATAAAGCAACACACGCTGCAGGAGTAGCAACAGCAGCAGCATCAGGAGTAGAAGAAGCAGTAACCATAACAGGAGGCTCAGTCACATGTGCAAGCATTTCCGTAGTAGCACAAGGAGTGCGGGGTAACAAAGGGTAGAAGGGGGTACAGCGGTAGCCAGAAATCGGGTATAGTCGAGGTTTTTGCTTTAAACATTGTCATTGGGTATTCACAAAGTGGGCAGCCAGAGACAGAAACATATATGGAAACCAGAAACGAAAAGGAAAAATGGACAATATGTGTGTGCTAGTGTGTGTCTGTATGTGTGTGTGTGTGTGTGGAAGCGAGACTCACTTAAAGTGCCAGTGCAAAACTTCGATGGTAAAAATTATGCGAAGTATGCAACAGCAATATGTGCAACTGTAAAAAGGAACTGCAACAACCAACAACAAAAGCAACAACAACACCAACACCAACACCAAAGCCAACACCAACACCAAAGCCAACACCAACACCAAAGCCAAATGTAACCACCACACAGCGCACTTTGTGCAACATATAAAAATGGACAACAAGGCCCAAGCGCCATTTTTGCAGGACCTTTTTATGTGCTGCCTTTCGCTACTACTTTTTCTCTTTCTCTTTCTCTCTCTCCGTTTTTGTATAGCATTTACTTGAAAAATGTTTATGGACAAGCCTGAAGGGAACTGTGGCAAAGTGTGCGAAGACAGCAAAAGGCATTTCCCAGGCCCACGCTAAGTCAACTACTTCCCTTGCTCTCTTTAACTCTTTCTGTATATGTGAGTGTGTAAGTGTGTGTGTGTGTGTGTGTGCAGCGGATGCCCAATGTGTGAATAAGTAAGCTTTGTATGATGCTTTTTCTACCGCCTGCCGTTTTCAGCATTTGTCCATTGCCAGAGGCATTATTCATTGTTCGAAACAGAAAGAGATAGAGCAAGAGGCAAGCGAAAGCTAAAGAGAAAGAGTAAAAGTAAAAGAAAGAGAAAGAGACAGAGACAAAGACACGTTGCTCGGTTGGCGAAAATAAGACTTAATAAGATTTTAATTGAAGCGCAAGAATTTAATTAATTTAATTATGAATGCATAAGAGCTAAAAGAAAGTAACTGACTAATATATAAAATATATATATATATATATATATATATAAATATATATATATTTGATGAATGTCTGGCATGTTAAGTATTTTCTTGGCTCAGATTTTAATTTGGGCATTAAAATCTGTCTGCAGAATTGGTTAAAAATATTTTTTTGCCAAAAAATATGCAAATTTTTTATTTAAAGAAAATTGAATAATTTCTGCAGGAAATCAAATTTCAATGATTGATTTTCAAAGAAAAACTTTCTTTTGCACTTTCTGTGTGTAGAAATAAAATGTGAAAATTATTATATATAATATCTTATGAGGTATATATAATATATATGACCTGATTAGTATCGATTGTTAAGAGTTAAATTGATATAAAATGAAATTTCTATATACTAATTGTATGTTGATATTGTTGCAGCTGCAAGAAATCGACTTAATTAAAAGCCTTTTGTGACTTAAAATGACTGAAAGTAATATAAATCAAACACACACACACACTCACTAATACACACACATATAGCATGCAAGTTAGCAAATGGTCGCTTGTTAAATGACGCAAGTAATTGCTGCTGCAAGTTGAAACAGTTGAATGTGTTTGCAAGTTGTTGCAAGCAAAGACTCGATTGGGGGATTGTGTGCAACCTTAAACATAGAAAGCAGCAACAATTGTATGGCACAAGGGAGCGACTTAATGAAATCAAACACACAGAACAACATCAACAATAACAATAACAACAGCAACAACAATAACTCAAAGTCGGTCAACTGTACAGTGGAAAACGTTGCTGGAAGCTTAAGAGTTTGCCCCAAGCTGCAAGTTTACTCTCAAGTGACGCATACCAAACAATAATTGATAAACGAACAGATGTACAAGTGTTTAAATGAATGAATGATTGAATGAATGAATGAATGATTTGGTTTTCAAGTTTTATATATATATATGGTATACAGTTGACAGTGGCAAGTTGTAAGTTGCATGTTGCAAGTTATTTGCCAGGGTACATTTTGAGTTAAAAAAAATAAAAGAAATAAAGAAATTGGTAATCAATTCACTAAAATGAATCAATTGATTTATGCACTTGCATTGCATTCATTTCATTCAATCTCTCCCTCTATTTTCTATCTCTATCTCCTTCTCTTTCACTCTGTTGTCAATTGAAAAAAGTAATTAAATAAATTAAGAAAGTTGACAAACTGTTAGATCTCTTGTTATATTGTTGTTTATAAAGTTACGCTCTGGCATTAATTAAATTACGCACTGTCAGACCAGACTCAGCCATGGACTGTATAGCAATATGTATATGTGTATGTGTATGTGTGTGTGTGTGTGTGTGTGTGTATGTGTGTATGTGTGTGTGTGTGTGTGTGTGTGTGTGTGAGGGCAAGTTGGGTCAATGAACCTTTTGGGTTCACAATTTGACGCTTTAATCAAGCCATAAACTTATGACTAAAGGCAAACTGTAAACTAAATTGTTGATTTATAAATAATAAATAAATTTTATATAAATAATATATAAATTTCATATAAATTTAATACAAATTTTAAATAATTTTATATTAAATGTATTTTTTTAAAAATATATATAATTTATATTTAATTTAAATTAGTTAAAAACAAGCTTAAGCAATAAATTTCAGTTCAGGTTTCTATTTTACGCTGTAATTTCATTTTGGCTTTACAATTTCTCATGTTGCATATGCCACTTGGTCACGTCTTCTATATGAAAACAATACAGCAGAAAGTTAATTAAACAATAGTAAAATAATAATTAAAAGTTTGTTCCATTTAAGTAGCGAAATCTGATAGATCGATAAATATAAACTCGGACAGCACAATAATTACACAATTAAAACAAAATCTCATTATTCATAGAGCAAATGAAATGCAATAAAGTTCAATATATGGACAGAGTTCTCAGCTAACATGATTTATAATGAACATATATATATATATATATATTTGCATTACGTAAGTAAAAAGTTTAAATATACCATCTGATTTCATATATATATAAAGCTAAAGTTAATTTAAAGTTTAATTGGATATATAGTATTGTCCCTTAAAGTTAAATCAATGTTTCGCAAAATGCAGCTGCCAACTGATATACATATATATTATATATATATATAATATATATGTATGATATATGTATATGTATATAAGCTCTAGCAATTTAAAATTCATAATTTTTAATTATAGTTTGTTTTTTTTTTTTTTTTTGTATATTTATTGAATTGTTTCCGTTACAATTACCTTTAATTAAGTTTTCAGTGCTGCGACATCATCATCAAAATTTAACACTTTTTATCGCTTATATCCTGTTCTCTCTCCATATTTTCTTTTTGTGTTTGTTCTCTCTTTTTTTTAATATTGAAACATAAATTTCATTAGATTCATTTTAAGCACCGGAACTTCACTCTTGAACATATTGAATATATGTTAATATTATGCTCTATAATTTTATAACTGCAATGAGAAGAATTTGGAGAGGAAAAAAATTGTTAGCATTGAGGCAGAAAAAAGTAAAAGTAATTATTTTTAAAAGTATTTTTAAATTCATTTTTTTTATTAGATATAAAGTTATTATAATTATGCAGAAAGTGAAAATATAAAAAAAATATTTAAGTTACTTTTAATTAATTTTGTTTTTGTGATTTTTAACAGTTTTTTGTTGAGTTTTGC
Source organism: Zygothrica quintamaculata (assembly GCA_037044455.1). Lineage (NCBI taxonomy): Eukaryota > Metazoa > Arthropoda > Insecta > Diptera > Drosophilidae > Zygothrica > Zygothrica quintamaculata. The sequence continues at coordinate 9,122 of JBAMBS010002391.1, read as the reverse complement.
CTTAAATTTTGATACCTAAAAGCTATTTAAAAATATAAACCATATAGTAAAAATATATATACTTGTAGTATAGCTAAGAAATTTTTATAGTAATCCGAGCAAATATATATCTGGCATATGTTTCTAGCAAACGCATTAAAAAAAACATCAGCTGCGGTTTTAATAAATTTTTAATAATGTCAGAAGTTGATGACAACAATTTATATTAAGCTTAAAAAATATAAATTTAAAAGTATTTTATGGTATGGTTGGCCAAAAATAACAAACTAATTTTATTAAACAAAAAAAAATCGTTCGTTTTAATTATTAATGCTAATGACATAATGGTTAAACATTGAATGCATAAAATGCGAACCATGAAAATTAATTACACAAGTTTATTGCACTTGTAAATCTGTTTGTTAGCCAGTCATAAATCATTAAGATTGATTTTTAAGAGTTATTCAAATAAAAATGTTAAATTTTGTATAAAAATTTAAGCAAAAATTTAAAAGTTTTTCTTTTTTTCTGCTATTTTTAACTATTTGCCACATGTTTGGCTTATGCATTGAGAGCAAAATGTATACAAAATAACAAAGTAAAAAGGAATAATAAAATATTGTAAGCAAAGCAAAACATAAAATAATATGTAATCCTCTTGAGTTAAATATATATAAATATAAATGTAAAAAGTATTAAGAAATATTAAGTAAGAGTAACAAAAACGAGTACAACTTTGCTTCATTTGTCTGTTAAGAATATGTTAAGCACATTTTCAACTAAAATAAATACCAACAAAAACAAGAAAAAAATAGATCTGTCTTTTTTTTTTTTTAATGTAGAAGCAGGTTTACTGGCACAAAGGTTAACTAGCATAAGCGTTTTAGTCACGTCTTTGGTAACAAGAAAACATAGTATGTAAATACTAGCCAAGTCGACTTAGTCGGGTTTATCTTTTTGTTCAGCTTTCTATGCGTCACTTAAACCGATTTCTGCAATTCACTCACAAAGTCAGAAAGTCAGTTGAAACGGCTGCCACATGTTTTATTTAAATGTGTTTTCTATGCTTAAAAAAAAAATACTTCATTTTAAATAAGCTAAGTAGAGAAAATATTAAGAATTATTTTTCTTACTTATATTATAAAATATATATAATAATTAGCTGTATACAAATTTATTGAGTAAAATATATCAATTTAGCATTATTACTAAAGCGTCTAAACTAAATTATGTAAGCCAGCTTGAAACTTGAATACAACTTATACAATCAATACTATAAACTTCTTACATTAATTTTGCATTTCTCAGTGAGTTTTTATTTTGTTCATGTTAAACCCAAATTGTTTTATTTTCTGTTTGTTTTATTTATTATAAATAAACACATTTATTTATAAGTGAACACAATGTTTCTCTGTTTCAAATTGCTGTCACTTAAGCGTTTCCCTTCCTATTTAAAGTTACACTGAAGCTGCCTGCCTTTGACGAAGGCTGTCTGTATGCTCATAGTGCTGCATATTTGCAATAGATGGCGCTGCGTAGCATGCTCTTCTCAACTTAGAGCAAACTTAGTCGTTTAACAAACTTTTATTATAGATAAAAAAATAGGTGAATCATAATAATAATATTTAATATTTAATATACATATATATACTATTTATCTTTTACAAATAAATATAAATTTAATTTTATTTTTTGTTTTAATTAATTTTAAATTTAAATTCAGTTCAAGCCTAGGCCAACACCTTAAATGCAAACTACTAAGAACTCTTTCTTTTTGTGAGTAGCTGCGATTTGATGGCGAAGAGATAAGCGTTTACCGTTAGTCTACTATTCTGTAGCCTTGTTTGCTAAGTATTACCATATGTTAAGTTGTTTCTATATATATATAATATATATTATATATAGAAATTTATGCGCAGAAATGTTGAACAAATTGTTTGGATATAACAAATATGTAGAGTAAATCTAGTTATATGTGTGTGTGTGTGTGTGTGTCTTGCTGCTATTATTTACAGTTTATTTTTTGCATTTATTTTGTTAGTAAGTGATGGGGGAGAGGGGGGGGGGTGAAATAAAAGGTGTATGACAAAAATAAAAAATAAAATGTTACCGCAAATTTTAAAATGAGCAGCTTTCAACTAAAAAGCATAAAGAGCATAAAGCAAATGTGTTACAACGACAAAAACCGCAACAGTAAGATAAATGGAAATGGAAAAGTGCACAGGGAAATGCAAAACGCGGCGCTGCTGAGTATGCGACAAGGGATTGCGGATGGTGTTGAATTTAAGGACAAGAATGGAGTTTGAGGTTGAAGCTGGTGCCGCTGCTGTAGCTGCTGTTGTTGCTGCTGTTGTTCCTGGGACTGTCACAAGGACTGGGTTGAATTGGGTTTGGGTTTGGGTTTGGGTTCTTTTTTTTTGGGTCTATTTCATATGTACATATACGGCAAGTTTTGTAAGTATGAGCTTAAATACGCATTCATTCATACAAATATGGCCAAAGGCAGTGGCAACCGCAACAGCAGCTGGCAAAACAATAAAACAAGTTTATAATGTTTATCTAGAAAGACACGACTATCATATACCCTATACAATTCTTTATATCTAAACATGAATAACGAAAAAATTTAGTTTATTATAATTTATATTTAATTTATATTTATAATTGCTAACTGTCTACAGAAGAGTTACGATAAAAAAAAAGTTTTACTTCAAACAATATGCTACTCCATTGAGCATAGAACGTAAGAATTTCCATGTCGTTGTCGTTGTCGTAGTTGTCGTAGTTGTCGTTGTCGTTGTCGTTGTCGTAGTTGGGCAAATCAGATGCGCAACTAACGAGCTACAACCACGACAACGACACTGTCAACGGGAAAAGAACCAGGATCCATGTAGGACAGCGCCGGACGCTGAGTCGCGGGCAACATTGCCTCTGGACTCCAATGCTCCCTCTGCTGCTGCCTATTCCTGTGTGTATGTGTGTGTGTCTCTGTCTGTGCAGTTGTCTGTGCCTTTGCCTGTCCTTCTGTCTGTGTTTTTTTTTGTGTCTATGTGTCTGTGTGTGCGAACATGGCGCAAATGTGACAAATATGGGCATGAAGTGTGCAAGTGACAAGTCTAACATACTTACAAATTTTTATGTGGCGGTCGCAGAGACCACATTATCACCCCAAAACGTAGGAGGCGCACCAAGTCTGTGGCAACAAACTGGCGCTCAAGCTGGGACCATATACATACCTACATCTTTAGTATGTAGTATGCTGTATGTTGTATGTTGTATGTTGTATGTTGTATGTTGTATGTAGCATGTAGCATGAAGTTAAGGCACAAGCCACAGAGTCATTGCAGCATAGGAATTTGCGTTTTCAAATGTATGTTAATGATGTACCAGGTTTCCACGGTGCCAGTCCACAATGCCAGAGATGATTTTCAGTACCTTTTCTTTATGTTTATTTTTTGTAATTTTCATCTCGCTCGTTTTGTGCAGTTAGCGAGTTTTCCTCAACATTTACAGTGTATATAATATTTTTTCCTTTCTTTTCTACTTTGTGATTTTTCTTGTGGATTTTACAGAGCAAACAGGTTAACGCACTTTTATCGCAAGAATCTTTGACTAAAAGATACCCTGTAAGCTGTCGCATATCTATAGAGTATAACTTTGATATTTATATGAGCTGATTTAGTTTTCTAACTATATATTATAGTATATGTATCTGTTTGCTATATATAAAATTGAATTTGAAATTTGGTCAAGTTGTTGGCTTAAAGTTATTGACGTTGACAGCTTTTTTCATAAAATGTTTAACATAATTTGTATAATTTAATATAATTAAGTCAAAAGCCTGTTGACAATTATAAAAAAAAGCCAAACCAAAATATATGGAAATTAGTTACAAAGTCAAGAAGAAGACAAAAATATACAAAATCATAAAATGTTTATGAAAAATGTTAATTTAAAGTTGATTTGCCCAATAAGGAAACGCTTTTTGAACATGTGACAAGTATATTTGTATAATAGATTATAGCCAGTTTTAGCTACATTTTTCATACATTTGTTTTTTCTTTTCTCAATTTATTTATTTACAAAGAAATCTCTTTATCTTTTACTTAGCCACCGGAAATGTGTGTATTAGCCGATGAAGTTGACATAAAAGTAAGTCGCCATGCAGGGACAGGAAATGACAACATTGTTGACTAACAAACAAGAAAAGTGCAGGCAATCAAACGGCTTAAAATTGCATGGAAAAAGAGTGAAAAAAATGTATAGAATAAACAACAACAACGACAACCACAACAGCAAGAAAAAGCAGAAGAATTGATATATAAAAAAAAAAAGTGTGTAGAAAATTCAACTTAAATCAACTCAACTAACTAGAAGATCAACTGGTCAAACTAAAAAGAGACAGAAGCAATGAGCAGCAGAAAGAGATGGAGATGGAGGGATGGAGTTAAAGAAAATGTATGAACTGGCCACTCATAGTCAAAGCAATCATAGCTGTTTGCATGTGGCATGCAATCTATAGTCCTCCATCCCCTTCTCCTACATCACCTTCCTCTTCTACTTTCATATAGCAAAGCTAACATGCCGTCAATAAAACTGGCAGCAACAGCAGCAGCTGCCTTATTTTTTTTCATTCCAATTCTATTTTTTTGCCTTCAATTGTGCCCCGCCCCCTTTTGGCTTAAGTTGTTGTTGATGTTGATAATGTTTAACCAACAAAAAAGCTGGTGAACAGGGTTAGTCCCTACTGAATTTTAGAGTAAAGCCAAAGTCAAAGCCGACTTGGTCAAAATGGTTACCAATGCAGCCTTAGACTCAATTAAATGCGCACGCATGAATACATCACATACATCAGATATATATATATATATATGTATATATATATATCGGACATATATATATTTGTTTATAGACACGCACATAGCTTTATGTGTGTATATACAGTAATTCGTCTGTACACGCATTTCGATTGAGTATATTTTTGCTCTTTTGGAACTTATTTTACCTCACCGCCCCACCCTTGCACCCCTCTTCATCCAACAAGCTAACTGTCCAAGCAGTTGCTTGCATCTGTCGCCCCACACGAAATAACATAATTACCAACAATAAATTGTAATTACTGCCTTGAGATACATTTGCTCAGATAAACGGCTTCGTGTCTGTCGTTAGTGTGTGTGTGTGTGTGTGTGTGTCTCTGTGTGTGTGTGTGTGTTTGCACTTGGCCTCGGTTAGGTTATGCTTTCTTTCATTTATATTATACTACATAAATACCCTATACTATTACTTAAATTGTGTAAATGAGTTACTCAAAAATTTATCATATAATGTTGAACACTTTTCAACTTAGTTTCTAACTAGCTTAAACTAGCCTAAGTATTAGTTACTTCAACTTACTCTATAGAGTATCTAATAGGCGTTATGTTTGCTGTGTTAGATTATACACTCATTTTCATATAGTTACTGGAATGACATTGAATTTGCCTCGCCGGTCGCATAAATTACACTAAGCAATTACAACAAAGCAACCAAAATGTAAACAAACTTGGGGAATACTCACAAATTGTGAGCCCAGAAACAAGAATTACACTAGGGTGGCCTTAACAGTTGTTAGTAGGGGGGGTGTTATACAAAATAAAAAACAAACAGAAACACACACACGCACACACACACACACACACAAAATGTATGTAGAAATATGCAAGCTTTAAGTAATTTATACTGATTTCTGATTTGAGTTTGAATCAATGAAACTTAACCAAGTGAAGACTATAAAAAAGCACAGTAAAAGTTGCAGTAAATGGAGGAGGGGAAAGAAATGGAAAAGTGTAAAATAAACTTAAGTAAATAAAGTGTGAACCATTTAAAAGTGTCTAAAAATGATAAACTCTCTGCGAGTTTTGCAATGAAAGTGAAAAGTGGAAACACATTGAATAAAGTCTTGAGAATTGCATAGAATATTATTAACTGTTAATTTTAAGTGTATGTGTTTTAAGTAGAAATTGCATAAATAATTAAATATGCTAATTGTATTTTGTATTTTATATTGCATTCAACATAACCTCAATGTGTCTATGTCAAGAGAGAGAAGCCAAAAGAATCAATGCCAAGTGTCAAGCTACAAATTCTGTTGACCAGCTTAAGAATCTAGCATATATATTCCCAAATCAGTTGAAACTAGATTGATTGCCTAGCAACGTATACAAAGAGAGGGGCAGTGAGTAAGAGTGAGATGGAGAGATTCGGAAAATGCAAATAAAATTAAATAATAATTGAAGTAAAGTGCAAAATGGCAGACAAACAAATATCAAAAGTATTCTAAAAGCAATTTCAATAAATAAACAAATTAGGTCAATGCAAAGAGACAATGCCACCAACAGATAAAGATAGAGAGAGTGTGTGTGTGTGAGAAGGGATGACATTTTATTTTTTTTTTTATTATTATTAATATGCACATAGTTGCAAGTGCAACATTGGTTTTTTGTTAAATTTGTTTTTAAGTTCAACTGGTTCAAGCCAAGTGCAACTCATTAGGGTCAACATAGAGTGATCACAGCTCATTTGTTATGGCCATGAACCCACATTAAGCTGTCAGTCAGCCAGTTAGTTAACTAAAAATCATTGTGAAAAGCAAAAGTTTTACTCAATTTACTCAGATTATATACAAACATATCTATATATATATATATATTTGGCTGACTAACTAGTTCGGTGTGTTGTAAGCTGCATATTAAAGATGTGTACAACATTTTGAACACCAAACGATTTGCATATTTAATAAGCAAATGAGAAATAAATAGACAAGAAAAAAATAACAAAACAACAACAACATTATGTTGCTGTTAGTTTTGACCAAATAAGCTATTTGGCCATATGCATTTTATGTGATTTTAAATAATATAAAACCAAAAGAAAAACCAAATCAAAATCAGCAAAATCAGCTTTAAATAATTGCGCATAACGTTTAGGGTAATTATCGAAAATAAATATATATTATATATATATATATATATATATATATATATATATACATACATATAAGTAAAATATAAAATATTTATATAGCTAAACTGTTTGATTTTTCATTCAAAAATAAAAAGAGAAAATTTTGCTTGAAATCAAAACGTTTAAAATTAAATTTTATTTTTCGTTAATTTCATTGTTTTCTCTTTTAATAATTAAAAATGTATTTTTTATTATTTTTTATATTTTATATTTTATTTTTTATTTTTTATTTTTCTATTAATATTAATTGGGTGTCAAAGTGGAATAATCTTTTAATATGAAACAAAAATAAATAATTTGTTACTAAATATAAATAAAATTGACAATAAATTTTTAGATAAATTTCGGCAAATTTTTGCATTAATAATTAATGATATTTATACTCAAATTAGCATAAAAAAACATAAATTTATTAACTGCAAAATTAGCAAAAATTTGTTATCAATTGACTGAAGGGCTTAAAGATTTTTATGAATCATGGGAATGAATATGTTTGAATAAAGATTTATTCATGAATTTATATGCAGTTTAAAATTTTTATATTATTATTTTTTTTTAAATATAATTTAAAGGACAATTAAAAAAAATAAAATAAAATAATTAGAGAAAGTCAAATTAAAAAGAAATAAAATTAATTTTTAGTAATTTTTTTTTTTAAATTAACAAAAAAATTAAATTAAAATTTTAATTAATAGCAAAGAGATTTAGGGAAATGAAATAAATTTGTTTTAATTAATAAAAGAAAAATTAAAAAAATATTTATCAATCTGTTAATAATTTTTTTTATATTTAAAAATGTTTAAAAGGATTTCAATAAAAATCTCTTAGCTGCCCAATAAGGTCTAAAATATTCAGCATTTATTTAAAAATTAGTCAGCATAATTTTTAGTTAAAAAACTTTAATTTTTTATAATTTTTTTTTGATTGTTGTGTTTTCAGTAAGTTGAAAATGTGTTTTTGGTAAGCAAAAACAAGGCTTAAAGCGTCATCTAATTACCACTTTCAGCTGTTAATGTGCCATTAAAAAAGAAGGAAGACTGAAAAAACTAAGCTATAAGTCACAACAGCCACGCCCTCTCTCTCTCTCTCTCTGTATGTGTCTCTATATCTGTGCATATTTATTTATTTAATATCAGATGAGCCAACTCTATTCGGGCAACTATTATTTTTATTATTATTTTTTGTACTTTTTTTTGTATTATTTTTTTTATTTTTTTTTCTACTACTTTTAAAGCTCCTCCGGTCATTTTCATGCCTCATTTAATTTCGCTGGAAGACCACACAAATCGCCTTCTATCTGGGATTTTGCTGTTGCTATTTTTTTCTACTTCCCTCTGTCTATCTCTCTCTCTCTCTCACTCCCTCTGTTCTGTTTCTGTCTTTGGCTAGCACTATTAGTTGGCTGGGACTGGCTATTGGCCCTCAGTCCTGTAACTTCCATTATGCGCGTCCATTATGCCGCTGTTTGCCTTGATAATGTTTCACGTAGTTGTAGTAGTAGTAGTAGTAGGTCTGTGTCCTTCTTGTGTCTTGTGACATTGTCGGCTGCCTTTTTGTCATTTCAGTTTTGTTGATTTTGCAAAAAATATATAAATGTATATATATAAGAGTTCCCTATCCTTTAGCCCCATTGCCTATAGTCAGAGCATTGAGCTGCCTATTTTGTTAAGTCAAACGCCCTACTCTAACATTGGGCCAATGTAAATAATTTATTTATGTCCTTGTTTGCTTACTTCTTTACCAAAATTTGCTCCCTGCTCAGCCTTGCAGGATAACTTGTTTGCGTAGTAGTACATTCTATTCCTTTTACATACACTTACACACACACAAACAACCAAATCTAAACCTCAAATATATATACACACATACACATTTCTATATGCATATACATATATATATATATATATATATATATATAAGCCACATTCACTTTATAAATAAGAAATCAATTGATTTTGTCCTGTCTCAAGTTAAGCACATTCGCATTTATTTTTTTTCTCTCTTCTCTCTATTTTGTTGGTATTATTTACAGCCCTAAAGGCGATTAACAACAATTCCATTTGAAGCTCTATATATATATAGTATATTATATATATAGAATATACCCATGTAAATATTATAATTATATTAAATTTAATGCA